>CM077148.1:186859558-187147709 GCA_039583875.1 Platanthera guangdongensis
AAGGCTTACGCGGCGAGACGGAGCGGTAGCACCGTCCCGCAGACCGGAACGAGCCAGGGATTAACTTCACAAAATAGAGAACAAAAAATAGAGACAGAGTAAAAATGAGCATTCGCTCGATATTTGACAGATACCACAAAAAATATGGTTTAAAGTTTTACAACAATAAGAGGAGAGAGTGATTCTAAATCTTAGAAGCGGCATGTCAGTCCTCCTCGCCAGATGAAGAATCATCGCTCTCCTCGCTATAAATTTCAGGGACCAGGTCGCGAGCAGTCACAGTCTCGGAGTCATCCTTCACAACCCCCAGATCCTTCATCATTTGCAGCACCAGCTCTGCCGCACGGACACCAGCATCTCGGCACTGCTCCTCGACTTCCTCGTGAGAGTAATGAGGCGGAGGTGTCCGGAAGGGCTCGCGGCGAGACGACGACGCAGCATCAGCCTGAAGACGCGCGTTCTCAGCTGTCAATACCCGGACCTCCTCCTCCAAGGCCTCCACGCGCGAGCGCAGTTGTTCCGCCGTCTCGGCATCCTGCGGGACGACCTAGCAATTAGCCGAGAATGATGGAAAAAGAAAAAGACCCAAGGAAAAAGTTATGGCTTACCACGCCGCCTTGGGCCTTCGCGAGAAGGGACTCGGCATCAGATAACCTTCTCGCTAGACCGATGGACTTCTCCCGCTCCGCCTCCAGATTTTCCTCGCTGGCCTTCCACTTTGAATTGATATAAATGAGGTGGCGAGAGGAGCGGTGCGAGAACTCCAAGGCCCGCATTTGGTGATGGGAAGTTTTCAGCACAAGATCCTTGGTGGACTCGCTTTCAGGCGAAACGGCGTCAAGGCCGCCATAGAGGCCGTGCCCTACGGCGAAGGCATGGCAAGTAGGGACCTCTTGCTCCTTCCAAGATGGAAGGAGGGTGGAGATGGACACACGGTTGGCGTCCAGCCCCCGCAACAGAACCGGGTCGCCGACGGCATCATGAACCACGGGACCCAGGTTGTAATTCATATGGGAGGAGGGGGCGCGACAGCCAGAGGAGTCGCCTTCGCGAGAGGAGGTGGCAGCCGCCTGTTCAGGAGCAGCAGCTCGCGGGTTGGACGCCGTAGCAGGCAGGTTGGAGGCGGCGACGGGTTGATCAGAGAGTACCGTCCCACGGGTAGGCGAGACGGCCTGGTGGTTAGGCGAGAGGGGCGGTGGAGTTTCCCCTATAGAAATAGGGCTCCCTTGGGGAGCTTTCTTCCTTTCCTTAGAGACAACTACAGCCTTTTTCATCTTTTTCTTGGGAGGGCTGGAGCGAGAAGGGACCGGATCGTCTGCAGGCATCTTCGGCTGGATGGCCGCCAGGGACTCTCTCGCCGCCTTTGCCGCTGCGTTGGCGAGATCAAGACCGTTCGCGGGGTGGATGTTGCTCTTGTAAGGAGGGAGGGCTGGAACAATTCGCTCACCTAAAGGCAAGCAAGGATTATCGAACGGCGAGATGGCAAATAGCGAGATGCGATGAACGAAAGGATAAGAATACCTTCACCCGGGAGCACTGGGAGAAGCGAGTCGAGATCTCGCCGCAAGAAGTTGACCTCGAAATTCTTGCCGACTAAGTATTCGCACAGCAGCTTCTCTGGGCCACTGACTTGGGGGGTGGCGTAGAAGCTCTCTGGCGGAGACACCGGTGCGAGAGGGATGCCGCCGAAATCAGCACGGTCTCCCCGGATGAAGATGAATCGAGTGAGCCAATGGTGGTTCTTGTTGGGCGTCTCGCATACCTTAAGCCCCTGCCCAGTAAAGTACGAGACGCCATCGGCGTTGGCGTGGTAGATAAAGAGCTTGCGGAAGACCGTCAAGCTGAATTCAATGCGCTCCCGGCGCATATAGCAAGTGAAGGCGATCAACACCGAGATGGCGTTAGGGTTGAACTGCGCCGGGACGACGCCAAAGTATTTGAAGACCTGTTTTACCTCAGGCCAAAGGGGCAACCGCAACCCCGCCTCGAAATGCGAGATGGGGAAGGCGAGTTCCCCCGGGTAGTAGGTATTAATGCACTCGCCGACTTTGGGGGGACGCGACTCGACCCCTTCCCCCAGGTACTCGCGGGCAAACCTATGGTAATCTTCTTGAGGGAGCCTGCCAAGCGGGAAGTCATGGTCGGTGAACCTCTTCCCACAGCGGCTGCGCCCCTCACCTTCCTCAACCTTCTTCTTACCCATCTTCTTCGGCGAGAGGGACTTCGGCGAGACAAAGGAAAAGAAGAAATTGACGAGAGATCCAAGAGAGAAAGGCGAGAGGGGCCAGCGAGACGGAAGGGTCAGAGAGCCAAGAGCTTGGGTAACAGCAGAAGTGGAAAATGCGGTATCTAATCCCGGACCAGACATATTTATAACCGATACATAACTGATACTATTATTACAGCTTTTGCGTGAAGAGGAAAAAGAAAAGTAGCGAGACAGACGTCTTTCAATACGGGCGCCATTCCCAGCGTCCACCGCGAGCTCCCCCACAGGGAGGTCTACTCCACGAGTGGAAGGAGCGAATGGATTCAAGGCCACGACGCGCGAGACGGAGCTGCATATCAGTCTCATTAATGATGGCTTCGGGGTTGGTACCATCGACATCTAGCTCGGCATTAGCTCCGGAGGATAGGCGAGCGCATTCGTTCTCCAGCGATTCGATGCGCTTCTCCGCGGCCTGCTTATCCAGCGTCAAGGAGTGGATGATGCGCGCGTGCTTCCGAAAAAGCTCAGCCGTCTTGCGCTTCATCTCCGCTGGATTTGAAGGGTCACCCAGATAGTCTTCAATCCCGTCTACAGGAGGAGGCGAGACGGAGAGTCGCTTTGGCTGCTCCTCAGCAGGAGAGTTGGCCCGAGAATCTGCGCAAGGGGTGCAGAGGCAGGGTGGAAGAGGCACTCGCAGAAGGGAGTGAGAATAGCGAAGGGGATTCAAAAGAGCGAGGGAAGGTCCCTTACCAGGAGGGCGAGAGGTCTCGGCGGCCGGGGAAGGGTCGTCCCTCCTCTCGCCGGGAGTAGTTGGGGGAGTAGAAGAGGGCTGTGAATCGAACTCCTCGCAGTGGGCGGCAGAACCATCTCGCGGACTCTTCGGATGCTGCGGAACCACGAGAGCCCCCTGAAAAACACTAGTCAACAAAAGAGAGCACCCGATCGCGAAGATAACAGTGGCAAAAGCAAGTACCCACCTCTTTTTCCATGGAAGACGCATGAGGAGTAGGGATGGTTTCCAAAGCGACGCGAGACAGATCTCCTGCGGCAGGCGACGGACCACCAGCCTTCATCTTTTTTAGGCGAGACGACGGGGGGAGAGGGCGAACTAAAGAAGAGGTAAAAGAAGCCACGTTGGCCTTGTGCTGCTCTCGCACCAGTGCGAGACGTTCACGGAAGCTCTGGCTGTGCGTCATACCAAAAGACTCAAGATAGGGAAGAAGAATATGCAGAGCAGGACGCCAGGTGTGCGGGGCAGGAATCATATATTTATAGGCCCCGGTGGGGGCCTCAAAAGATTCCTCATAAATACGTTTTTTAATGCGCCTTAAATAACGAGCCTCGGTTGAACATTCTTTTCGAGCTTAGAATAATCTCAAAAAGAGCGGGGATTGTGTACAACCTCGAGCTCGCAAAGAACCCTCAAGAAGCAAATAGGTCGAGGTGGGCAAATGGGACCAGGGGGCCCACTCGCAAGCGGCGAGATGCTTGACTCTCTGATGGGCAAGATACCCCACCCAGAGGCGAGAGGGCCTCCATGGGCGAGAGAGCCTCCAGCAGCGAGAAGATCTCGCGGCAAAGGGCGAGAGGCGCCGGCGAGACGGGCAGTGGGGTCCCTCTCGCCGGCAGGTGCTTTTCCACTCGCCAGGGCGAGAAGAGGCCTTTTTTATATTTCCCTGTCGAACAGGGGTTTTTACTCTTCTACCCCGGGTATTTTTACCCTCTTACCCTTAGTGTACTGCATATAGCTCCTCAGAACAGCGGAGTTTGGCTGTTGGCAGACCCAGCCAAGGGTACCCCGGTAATTTCAGACCGGTACAGTTTTATTATTGGCAGTTCAGATTCTGAAATCTATAAATAAGCCCATAGGGGTTCTTCAGGAGGGACCTTTTTTTGGACTCCCAAGGGAAATCATAGACACTGTCTTCTGAGGAACTCCAAGCCCAGCTTTTGGCTTTGGAGGGGAAGCTCTCTGTGACCTTCCGGGTAAGCGGTGGGACCTCCCTGCTGCGGCTTTGGACCAGTTTTTTAGTCCTTCACGATCAGTCGGAGGTCGGAGCTTAGGCCAAGTAGGTGTCGGCTACGCCCCTATTTTGCGAACATTTGTCGAAGTCAAATTTTGGCTTCAACACCGACGTTGAGGGTGACATATAACACGGGATACCATGGATTGCCCGCGAGCTTGAGGACAAGCTCATTTTTACAAGGCAGGAGAGATGTTATGTGTCCTTTAATGACATTATTTAGTACTAATTATTTCTTAATATGTTTTATTCTGTTTTAAAAGTCGCATCCTTATATGATGTCGTTATTTGTGTCGTGCGCTTTTTAGTCGCGTGTTCAAGTTTGTCGTTATTTCCTTTAATGTTCTTTATTTTTTGATGTTGATTGTAAGTACTATTAAAAGAACCTAGTGGGTCTTGTATCGGTAGGAATGAATGTAAGTCTATTTCTCTAGTCCCTAAAAGAGATTGTGGAAGCTCTCTCTCTCTCGAGCATGCCCCGCTTATGCAGTCGCAGTCAATGCTCCGCAGTATCTCCGTTCTCTGTCATCTCCACCTCCAGCCTCTTCTCCGGGCAACATTCAAAGACCCATAGCACATACATGATTCAATTTTTAAGCGAGACTCGGAGAATTCCGTTCTCTGTCATCTCCACCTCCAGCCTCTTCTCCGCAGTAAAACTTTTCCTTTTTATATTCTTTGATGTCATTATTGGTTTGATGACTGATTATGTTTAGTAAAATTTGATATGATTTGGGTATCTGCGGAATACGTGAATTTTAAAATCCATTCAATCTCATTTTCTTGATCTTTATTTTGTTAGTTTCTTTAATGTAGAATTTCATTAGAGTTTGTTTGTTTAGCTGAATTTGGGGCGCTGAAATTAGAATTGAAAATCATTATCATTGAAAGTGGGCTTCCAATTCCAATTCTGAAGGACCAATTCTGTCAAACTGAACAAACCTTTAGTATTTTTCTTTAGATTGATTTATATTATTGATATAAATAAAAGATCCTGAATAATTATCAATGATTATTTGTCTGTATTTTTCTTTAAATTGATTTGTATTATTGATATAAATAAAAGATCGTGAATAATTATTAATGATTATTTGTCTATCCTAGAGATTTATGTGATCTCTGCAAGAGTTTCTACTTCTCAATGAGATTTGCATTAAATACTCTAGGCCTTTACTCTTCCCTTTTTGATTTGGAATGAGAGCTTTATATTATACAAAATGTTTTCTAGATATAGGATGTACTATGATTGAGACTGTTACTGTTACGGCCTTTGGTCCAAGCTTGGGCTGGGCCTTCATTCCCATGATTCCCCTCCCACGATTCCCGGCCGGGTGTCATAACAGGACCGCGACCCTTACACTCCAACCCTTCTCCGCATCTATTTAACCTTGGTGGCAGGTTGTTTGGGTGAAGATTTGAACCCACGACCCCCTTGATGAGAGAACTTCCATGATCTCTCAGTTGGTGATAATATATCATGGAAGTTCTCTCATCAAGGGGGTCGTGGGTTCAAATCCTCACCCCCAACAACCTGCCACCAAGGTTAAATCGATGCGGAGAAGGGTTGGGGGTGTATGGGCTGCGACCCTGTTACGGTACCCAGGCCGGGAATCGTGGATGGGTAATCATGGGAATGAAAGCCCAGCCCTCCAACCCGGCCTGGGCCAAGGGCCGTAACATAAAAGTGCACTTTATGTTACAGTCGTAGATCCTAGAACCGGGCTGGGCTCTAGACAGGCCTCTATCCCCCTGGGCAATTCCTGCAATTCCCTCCCACAATTCCCAACCGTAACATGGCCGCGGCCCATCCAAACCTTCTCCGCACCTATTCTCCGTGCGGCGGGTTGTTGAGGTCGGGGATCGAACCCTAGAACTCCTTGATAAGGAGCCCTTAACATGACTCCCATCACCAACTGAGCCGCGGCTCAGTTGGTTATGGGAGTCTTGTTAAGGTCTCCTTATCAAGGAGTTCTGGGGTTCGTTATGGGAGTCATGTTAACGACTCCTTATCAAGGAGGTCTGTGGTTCGTTCCCTGGCCTCAACAACCCGCCACGCTGTGAACAGACACGGAGAAGGGTTGGGGTGGATGAGCTGCAATCCTGTTACAGTACCTAGGCTGGGAATTGTGGGAGAGAATCATGGGAATTGCCCAAGAGGATTGAGGCCTGCCTGTGGACCGGCCCAACCCGGTTCAGGGAGCTATGACTATAACAGTTTACCCATTTTGATGGTCTCTCGTTATCCAATGTTTCATCTGTTAAATGCTTTCAATTGAGTCCTTGAGTTATTGGTATTCTTACTCGCACCTTGAGTTTTGCTCAATAACCTTCTTTGGTTTCGGTGGTTTTCTTGGGTCCTTGCGACGAGGACTGACATTGGGTCTAAGTTTGGAGGCTTTATCCGAATGTTCCACCCCATATTATGTGTTATGCTTCAAATTCACTCGTTCAGCGTTGCTGTTGTTTTGGCCTTCTATCTTAAGCCTATCTGAAGAAACTTGTTGTGTTCGGATAAGGTTTCTGTTTTAGAGTGTCAATGATGTTCCAATGTCTTGTTTGAGACTTGGTCAACATAACGGTGTTCCTTCCAAAATTTCCATTCAATGCCTTTATGTTTTTAGGTCTTATTTTTGTTGTTCTGCTGCGCTTTCATGCGACCTTTCTCTTGAGAAGTCTTATGATCTTCATATCATCAGCTTTATATTTCTTGGCTTCTGCAATTTTCTCAGTTTTTTTTATATTTATGTGAAAGAGTGACTGATTAGTTAGATTGATATTGTTTAGGTCTTGTTATGTAGGTAAATAACAAATTTGTGCTTGATTTTCTTTATCTTTGGTATCTAATCATTAGCTTAAAATATGTCATTGTCTTTTCTTTTTATTGATCCCATCCTGTTTTATATTATTATTGAAATGGTGAATTGTTATTCAAGATTGACAGTTTACTGCAAAATTTTTCTACATGCTGCATGATTTTTTCCATCTCGTATTTGAGTATTAGAAAACTAGATCCAAAAGCATGCTACATGATTGTGTGCAACGTTCTTCTACATTGTTATTGTAGTATCGTCAATTGCATACAAAATGTTATAATATTATATGTAGCTCTTATGAAATATTTTGTTTTGGTTTTGTAGGTAATGAATGTTGGAACATCTATAGGGAAATTTGGCTTCTTTGGGGAGAAGAATCATAAGCTTTGGTGTTTAACACATATTGAAACTTTAAGGTTCAATGCCTAATTATTTATAGCGTTATGCCTCACTATGATGAAGATGAATAATCACTTTTGAGGTTACTGACAATGACTACGAGAAATCTGTTATATTCAAGTGACATATCATGTACCCATTTGATTGTCATTATAAAATAATCATTTATTTGAACTTGTTGGATATTGCATTGATTGCATGATATTGCATTGATTGCATATAATCTTTGTATTGCATATAATCTTTGTATTGATTACGTTATTTGTTTCCTAAATAGATCGATTCCTATTTAGAAAATATGAGAGCACACGGATCAGTGACGTGGCATATCGTTGTATTTGTATAAATACCCCCATGTGGATGAATAAACTCAATTAACTTTTCTCCTCCAACATGGTATCAGAGCCTTAGGGCTAAAATACCTCTCTCGTACGTTTTTTCCTCCTTTCTCCCGCACGAACAACCCGCCGACCTCCGCCCGCAACTCCGCCGACCTCCGCGAACAACTCCCGACCCGCTGGCTCCGGCGGCCCCTAGCCCCGACCTAGCCTCGACCGATCCCCCCTCCCACTCCTCTGCCGCACCCCACAACCGCCTCCAGACGTTGTACGCACGCCGCGCCTCCCGCGCCAGCGCCTGTCGGGCTTCGGCCCTCTTCCAGCGGCCCCTCGGCCACCGCCAGTACGTCCGGCCCCTGTCCTGCGTCGTCTCCTTGATACCGCACATGCGGTGCTCCTCCTAATGTCCTTTCCGGTGCCTACATCATTTGTTTGGTTCCTTCCTCTTTCTATGAGGCTGCCCTAGTTTCTATCTAGGCTGCTCTTTGCTCTCCCGGGGGATCTTGCTTTGTATGCTTGCTCACCATGGCCGGGACCAACGGCTCCCCTACCGAATCTTCCACCACCAGTACACCCCCAACTATCGTGACGTCCAGCGGCTTCCCTCGCCCGGGACATGACCACAATACGCCTCAAATCACGACGATTCGTCTGGATGGTACCAACTATCTCCCGTGGTCTCGGGCTATTACTCTTGCTTTGAAGAGCAGGCGGCTGTTTGGATATGTCATGGGCACTACACCCATACCTCGTTCAGATTCCCCAGATTGGGTGCAATGGGAATCGGAGAACTCCCTCGTCATGTCCTGGCTGACTAACTCCATGGTCGACTCCATCGCTCGCAACTATCTCTTTCTGGATACGGCTGCGGACATTTGGCGAAGGGCGGAAACTACCTACTCCTGTCGCGGCAACGCGGCCCAGATCTTTCAGCTATGACGCAAGATCTTTCTTCTTCGCCAAGGAGATCGCCCTTCGTCTGCCTACTACCTCGAGTTCACCCAGCTATATCAGGAGTACGATCACTTTGACTCCATTACTTTGGCATCGCCTGAGGATGAGCTACTGGTTCGCGCACGGGAAGATCACAACCGAGTTTTCGAGTTCCTTCATGGGCTACATAGGGACTTTGACCAAATCAGTGTGCAGATACTTGGCCGCTCACCCTTACCCTCTCTTCCAGAGGTTTTCAGTCTCGTTCAGCAGGAATTTGATCGGAGGCAAACTTGGACTCCTGAGCCTCCTCCAGATGGTTCGGCCTTGATGGCCCCGGTTGGGCTACGCGCGGCTCGTGATTCTCGGCCGAAGTCCACTGACAAGGATCACCTCCTCTGTGACTATTGCGGGAAGAACCGTCATACACGGGAGACTTGCTTTCGGCTTCATGGGTTCCCTACACCCCGTGGCGGCTCTTCCTCTCGTGGCGGTCGCGGTCCTGGTCGCACTTCGGGTCGCTCTACCCAGCCTCGCTCCGCGCACCTGTCTGATGTTTTCGACGAGCCACAGCTTCCGACAACTCCCACATTGACTCTGACGCCTGATGAGGTCCTTGCTTTCCGACGCCTGATGCAGGGCCCATCACCAGAGCCACATGCCTCTTCGTCCTCATATGCCCATCAGGGGCCTTCCGGTGCTCATGCTGCCTCCACCCGTCCCTCTACTCACTGGATCATTGATTCTGGAGCAACAGACCATATGACCGGCTCCTCCTCAGGTTTTGTGTCCTACCTTCCGTTGTCTGGTCGGGACAAAGTGAGCATCGCAGATGGTTCCCTCTCTCCCATTGCCGGAAAAGGCTCCATCCCGTGCTCCTCCCTAACTCTTTCCTCGGTTCTTCATGTTCCGAACTTTACCCGCAATCTCCTCTCTATTAGTCATATAACCAATTCTATGCACTGCTCAGTAACTTTCTTTCCTTCTTCTTGCATTTTTCAGGACCTGAAGACGGGAACGGTGATTGGGACTGGTAGTCTGGTGGACGGGCTATATGTGTTCGATTCTTCCACCCCGGCCTCTCCTCCCCGAGCTCTCCATGTGGATCGGACAACTACTTTGGAGACCTGGCACTGTCGGCTGGGACATCCGTCTATCCATTCTATGAAATGTTTATTTCCTAATTTACCGTCTGGGTTAGTTAATAAATTTCGTTGTGATGCATGTGATCGTGGTAAAAATCATCGTACCTCTTTTACTCATATTTCTTCCCCAAGTCCTGCTCCTTTCCATTTAATACATAGTGATGTTTGGGGTCCTTGCCGGGTTGCATCTATTTCGGGTTGTTTTTGGTTTGTAACTTTTATCGACTGTTTTTCACGTACCACCTGGGTTTACCTTATGAAAGCCAAAAATGAGGTCTTTCCCTTGTTCCAGCGATTCTACAACATGGTCTCTATACAGTTTTCGACCCCCATCAAGATTCTCCGCACTGATAATGGCCGTGAATTCATTGATTCCACCTTCGAGCAGTTCCTCGCCAATCGGGGGATTATCCATCAGACATCCTGCGCCTACTCCCCGGCTCAAAATGGTGTGGCTGAGCGTAAGAACCGCCACCTATTGGAAGTTGCTCGGTGTCTCCTCCTCCACATGCAACTCCCTAAATACTACTGGGGGGATGCTGTACTCACCGCAGCGTACCTTATAAACCGTATGTCATCCCGTGTTCTCGGTTTCAAAACTCCCCTCACCACACTTGGGGTTCCACCTACCACTCTCCCACCACGTGTTTTTGGGTGCGTTTGTTTCGTCCATATCCACCACCGCCCGAAACTTGATGCTCGTGCGCACAAGTGCGTCTTCATTGGCTACTCCCCTACTCAGAAGGGATATAAATGTTTTGACCCAGTCAACAAGAAGGTTTACGTTACCATGGACGTTACCTTCCGGGAATCTGAAAGCTACTATGGGTCCTCACTTCAGGGGGGGTCTCTTCCCACAACGGAAGTGAGTACCTTACCTTACTCTAACACCCCTCTACCTATTCCTCCGGTATATCATCCCTCTCAGTCTACACCTCCTACTCCTTACGCCCCTCCTGTCCAGGTCCCTGTTACTAAACCTCCGCAGGTGTACTCTCGTCGACCCAAGGGATCGAACACGCGGCCCAACATCTGGATATCAGACCACCCACCTGACCCGTCGTCGGGATCCATCATCCCTACGGAAGGTACCTCCACTCAACATCCATTATCTCAGTTTGTTTCTTACTCATCCCTAACAGCTTCCCATGGAGCATTTGTTTCCTCTTTGTCCTCTGTCTCCATCCCCACTTCATGGCAGGATGCCCTTTCCGACGACAGGTGGAAGTTAGCAATGCTCGAAGAAATGAGTGCCCTGGAAAAAAACGGCACATGGGACCTGGTACAACTGCCACCAGGAAAAAAGGCTGTTGGATGCAAATGGGTATTCACCGTCAAACAGAACCCCTCGGGCATTGTAGAAAGATACAAGGCACGACTCGTGGCAAGAGGCTATACTCAGACAGAGGGCATAGACTACCAGGAGACCTTTGCTCCTGTTGCAAAAATGAATTCGATCAGAATCCTCATATCTTGTGCTGCCTGCAAGGATTGGCAACTCTGCCAATTGGATGTGAAGAATGCTTATCTTCATGGAGACCTGGAAGAAGAGATCTACATGGCTCTCCCTCCGGGACTCAGCCCTAGCGGATCAAAAGGGAAAGTGTGCAGATTACGAAGGCCACTCTATGTCCTGAAACAATCAGCCAGGGCCTGGTTTGGAAGATTCCACAAAGCCATGAACAGATTTGGATACCGTCAGAGCAATGCCGACCACACCCTCTTTATCAGAATCAACAAGAGAAAGTTAACCGTCCTGATTGTCTACGTGGATGATATCATAATCACTGGGGATGACAAGGAGGAGATTCAAGCACTGAAGGAGAAATTGGCAAAAGAATTTGAAGTGAAAGATTTGGGAAATCTCAAATACTTTCTCGGCATTGAAGTTGCAAGATCAAAGCATGGCATTTTCCTATCACAAAGGAAGTATGTGCTCGACCTCCTTGAAGCCACTGGGATGAGCTGGTGTCGACCTGCCGACACCCCAATCGAAGCCAATCACAAGCTCGGCAGAGAAGATGGCGATGTGATCGATGACATTCCCAGTTACCAGAGGCTGGTAGGGAAATTAATCTACTTATCTCACACTCGACCAGATATCTCTTATGCTGTGGGAGTTCTCAGCCAGTTTATGCACTCTCCAAAGGCCCGTCATATTGATGCCGCGCATCGTGTCCTCCAATACCTGAAGTCCTCACTAGGGAAGGGCATCATATTCTCACCAAATAAGGAGTTGATTATTGAAGTTTACACTGACGCGAACTGGGCTGGATCGCCCACCGATAGGCGCTCAACAACTGGATATTGTTTCATGATTGGTGGGAATTTGGTCAGCTGGAGAAGCAAGAAGCAACATGTTGTTGCTAGATCCAGTGCTGAGGCCGAGTTTAGAGCACTCGCACATGTCATTTGTGAAGGATTATGGGTCTCCACTATCCTGAAGGAACTTGGGCTTAAAGGAAGTGAGCCCATCAGATTGTATTGTGACAACAAAGCTGCAATCTCCATTGCCCACAATCCGGTACAACATGATCGTACGAAACACATTGAGATTGACAGACATTTCATCAAGGAAAATATCGACCGAGGAACCGTTGTTATCTCATTCATACCATCTGACCAACAGTTGGCCGATGTTCTCACAAAGGGTCTAAGTTCC
Source organism: Platanthera guangdongensis (assembly GCA_039583875.1). NCBI lineage: Eukaryota > Viridiplantae > Streptophyta > Magnoliopsida > Asparagales > Orchidaceae > Platanthera > Platanthera guangdongensis. The sequence goes on from CM077148.1 coordinate 186,872,082, forward strand.
AGTATGTTCGCAGATCTTATTGGCAAGTTCGGCATGGCTGACATCACACGCCCAACTTGAGGGGGGTGTTGGATATTGCATTGATTGCATGATATTGCATTGATTGCATATAATCTTTGTATTGCATATAATCTTTGTATTGATTACGTTATTTGTTTCCTAAATAGATCGATTCCTATTTAGAAAATATGAGAGCACACGGATCAGTGACGTGACATATCGTTGTATTTGTATAAATACCCCTATGTGGATGAATAAACTCAATTAACTTTTCTCCTCCAACAGAACTCAATGATTCTGTTATATAGGAACTACCATGAGACATTGAAGTAGTCCAAGTTTTGTCCTTTAATATTGCTTTCTGCTTCCTTGAACTAGAATAGCACATTATTCTGCAAATATAAAGGTTAGGTTCATAAGAATCATGCTATAGTATATGAGCATACAATTTTCCAATTTTGTGCATTGGAATGTCAAATTTATTCTTTTAAATAGCAGTTGTTATTCACAGATCAGGTTTCTCTATTCACAATTTTTTACTGTTCACAATTCAATAGGGTCCAGATTTACTATTCGCAGACAAAATTGTTATTTGCAGACCAATATATAAAACAGTCCAGAATATATATAACAAATTTTGAAAGAAAAAAAATGGATCAATGGGAACCTATGATTTCTGAAAGCTACAAGTATTCCTAGGTTAGCATGATCGAAAGTTGAATATGGACGCCATTTCAGGAACCTCGTGAGCTCCCTCCAATTACCTCTCAAGCTTTGCGACTCTTGTTCTATGAACATCATGCAACTTATATATTACATATCCACTTCCAAGTGCCCCAGGGCAATAATCAGCTTTCCCCTGTGCCTATTCCAGAGACCTACTATTTTTTTTCCATTTCCATAGAACAAATCAACGACACTTACAGAAATAAGTTAGATACATGAGTGATCGAAGCAGTTCTTCGTGTGATTAGTAGGCGAACTGACCTAAGAGTGAGCACGGTTTCTCTTTCACCGCATGCTAGAATTCCATAATCAAATCTTCAGCTATTCCTAGAAACCTTCGCTGATTGCAGGACAAGCAAAGAGGAAAGAAAACAACGGAAACGGATTCAGGTTCCACGCGGAAATACGTGATTGGGTGCACAACAAAACGAACAACGATAGCTTGTGCATCCGGAGCCTACTCCGACTCCATGGAAGAACATGAGCTGAATAACAACCGCCTTAAAAAATTCATCAAATTTATTTTTCAATATAATATGTTTATCTACCGACAAAGGATCCATATAGCCGACCCCACTATAGTGGGATAAAGGCTTGAGTGTTGTTGTAATCTGTTAATCTACCAAAAAAATTCTGATGCTGATTAACTAGATCACGATGCCGACCTTTACATTGAATTTTCTAATGCATTGGTGTAGGCCAGGATCAGGCTAGTCGATTCCTTCCTCGCCGAATACTAAAAACACAATGGTGTGGATACAAATAAAAGAAAAAAAGGAAATTACTTCTCTCCGCACGCCTTTGTTTTCACCATGTCCCGATGATGGGCTCCTATCTCGCGAAATGGCAATAAATATCAGAAATAAGTATACATAACAATTCGCTTTTAGAACTTAGAAGAGAATCATTGGTTTGACCAATGAGTATGTGGAAAAAACAAGATCTAGGCTACCCACTACCTGTTCCCCCCTTACCCTCGAACTATAGATAGAAGAACCGCTTTTTTCTCTAATACTGGTCGGGTCAATTGATTCACATCTAAGGCTTTGTTTGGTGTGGCGTTTTGGCTCCTGTGAGTTTGGACAAAAACACCACCGTCGTGGAATGTATGTTTGGCATGACAAGGGTTATGACCGCCACCAAGAGAAAAACTAGTTTTTAACATAAAAGTGGATAAAGTCTTTAGGTGAGGTCAGACATTCACGAGCTACGTTTCATAACCACCGCATTCACGCCAGTCACCGCCACGCCAAACATGTCCTAAATAGGTCTACAGATTATTCCAATCCCCTAACAGAAAGCTATGTGAAGTTAATGCTAATCATCTGGAATTTAGAGTCTGTATTGTTTGTCCTATTGAACTTTTAATTACTGGTGATATTGATAAGAATGAGCATTTAAGAAAGCACATATATTAGTCTGAATAAATGTGATATTTATATGTACTGATTGTCAGCATGTTTAGCAGTATTTGGGACTGGAGAGATGGGAGAAGAGACATCAATTTTGAAAACGCCAAGACATTAGCATCAGAAAAATGGAATCCTGGTCTTGTAAGTTCTAATATATAAATCCTTTTTTATTCATCTTCAATTTGCAAGATGCTTATTTATTCATCATTAATTGCCGCATATGCCACCTTATGTTATCTATTTGGTACTAGTTCTAATTCTTCAGATTTTATTCTTTTAATGCCATTTTAGAGTGCATGAAATTTAGTTGTTAGAGCCTTATAATTGATGAGGATCTTATTTCACGAGCGGTCTGACTCTTACCTTTGTAATAACCGGCACACTAATTAAAAAAATTTAAAAAATTCCCCGATGACGAGAAAATAAAATCAATGTAGAGATTTTTTTCAGATATTTTATTCGTTCGTTTTTATGTATTTGTTTTGATGATAATTTTTCGATGAATATCTTGTGAAAGACATTTGATTTAACAATTTATCGATACATATTTTATTGATTTATTTTGCCGGATGAAATAAGTTAAAGGCTTATATGTGAGCTGTCTAGTATCTAGATGTCTATGGGTTAAATGCGTCGGTTCCAAATTCAGTTCTAAACCGACCTCTTGTTGTGATAAATGTGTGACACTCAACCTCTTCCCTCATTCTCGCACACTCTCGATGAACGCTCCCTCTCTGTTTTCTGCTAGGGCTCAACAAACCTTCTGCCTGGCGACGACAATTGTGGCCTTTCTTTCCTTCTCCCTATTCAGTTCCAATGCAGGAGCTCTCGGTTGTGCTCGATGCTACTTCTACGTTGCTCGGCAGAGGCCAATCATGCGTTCTTGTCCTTCTTTCCTCTCCACTGTAAGTTCTTCTCTCCTCTTTTTTTTTCTTGCTATGTGGCATGATTAAGGGAATAGGGTTTCTTTCTCTCCTACTTCCTCCCTCTTCTTCATTTTCTGATATAGGGCTTCTCTAGCCAGCTGGGTTGTATACAGTAACATTCATGGGGGAGTTGAATTACACATTCAATGATATGAACTAGCAAGAGAAAATGAGGAGAGATAGAGATTCTAGAGAGAAAGAGAGGACTAGGGTTAGGGTTGAGGAAGAGAGAAGAAAGAAACCTGATAGATCTTCAATGATGCCTCCCCAAAGCAGCCCCGTTCTTGTCCTTCTTTCCTCTCCACTGTAAGTTCTTCTCTCCTCTTTTTTTTCTTGCTATGTGGCATGATTAAGGGAATAGGGTTTCTTTCTCTCCTACTTCTTCCTCCCTCTTCTTCATTTTCTGATATAGGGCTTCTCTAGCCAGCTGGGTTGTATACAGTAACATTCATGGGGGAGTTGAATTACACATTCAATGATATGAACTAGCAAGAGAAAATGAGGAGAGATAGAGATTCTAGAGAGAAAGAGAGGACTAGGGTTAGGGTTGAGGAAGAGAGAAGAAAGAAACCTGATAGATCTTCAATGATGCCTCCCCAAAGCAGCCCCGGGCTATAAATACCCGGGAAAGGAGGGGGCCGGCCGCCCCCCCCCCCCCCCCCCCCCCCAAGTGGGGCTGAACCGGAGTGGTTCAGCCCCCTTCTGGCCGATTTAATGAATGGGGGCTGAACCGGATGGTTCAGCCCCGTTGTCTTGCGCGCGCTCTTTGACCCGCCGCGAGTATTTATGCCCGAGAACCCAAGCGGATGTGGGGGCATAACATTCCCCTCCCCATCAAGCACCAGCTTGTCCTCAAGGTGGAAGTCCGGAAACCGCTCGCGGAAGTCCAACAAGTCAACCCATGAGTTATGCACTGTGTCCATCTGCTTCCATTTGACGAGCACCGCCGGCCGATATTCCGTGCCTGACTTCTTCCATTTGGTTAGCAAAATGGCCTCCGGTGACGGACGCAACTCACCCATGCTGGTCGCCTCGGGAAGTGAAGGGCTGGCCTGAACGGAAGCCCCAAGCTTTCTCTTCAAAACAGATACATGGAATGTCGGGTGGATGCGAGACCCCGCGGGGAGATCCAAGGTGTAGGCCACGGGGCCCACGCGACGAAGAATGCGGAATGGCCCGTAGTAACGTGGGGCGAGTTTCTGATTCGTCCGCCGAGAGACTGACAGCTGGCGGTAAGGTTGGAGCTTGAGGAAAACTTCATCGCCCACGACAAACTCGCGCTCTGTCCGGTGCTTGTCTGCCTGTGCTTTCATGCGGTCCTGCGCGACCCGCAGGTTGTCCCGGAGCAAAGCTAAAGTGCGATCTCTGTCCTGAAGTGTCCGTTCCACAGCTGGAAGAGCGGTGCTGGAGGGTTCATAAGAACTCAAAGTAGGAGGAGGGCGGTCGTAGACCACCTCGAAGGGGGTGAGCTTGCTGGCTGTGTGGAATGACGTATTTTAACAGTACTCCGCCCAATGCAACCAACGCGTCCACGTGCGCGGCTCGTCCATCACAAAACACCGTAAATAGGTCTTCACCCCCTTGTTGAGGACCTCAGTCTGTCCGTCCGTCTGGGGATGGTGGGCGGTGCTCATGCGCAGTGTCGTGCCCTGGAGTCGAAAAAGCTCCCGCCAAAAACTGCTGATAAAGACCGGGTTCCTGTCGGAAATGATGGAGCGTGGGAGGCCATGGAGGCGCACAATCTCTCACGCAAATAACTCTGCGACTGTCTCCCCCGTGTACGGATGGCTCAACGGAAGGAAATGACCATACTTGGAAAGCTTTTCTACCACCACCAGTATGACGGACTTGCCTTGGGACTTGGGCAATCCGTCAATGAAATCCATGGAAATGGTGTCCCAGACCTGGTTCGGGATCTCGAGCGGTGTAAGAAGCCCCGCAGGTGATGTAGTCTCATACTTCTGCCGCTGACAAATGTCACACTCCCGCACAAATTGTTGGACATCGCGACGCATCCCCTTCCAGAATACATTTGCTCGGAGCCGCTGAAGCGTTCGTAGAATCCCTGCATGGCCGCGTGTGGGTGATGCGTGAAACTCCTGCATCATCGCCGTCCGCCATGGCGACGCGGATGGAATGACCACTCTGCCTTGAAAGTACAGCCGCTGACCCTGAAGATGGTAACCCGGCTCCGTAGCTTGACCCTGCTGTAGTGTCTCGATAATGGTGCGTAACTCGGGGTCCTGGAGTACTGTTGCCTGCATCTCGTCCAATGTGGTAACCACCGGTCCCGATACATGAGAGAGAGAGCTCTTAGGTTGGCGGGAGAGAGCGTCGGCGACCACATTTTATCTGCCCTGCTTGTACACAATCTCGTAATCGTACCCCATCAGCTTGGTCAACCACTTCTGCTGCAGTGGAGACGCCAAGCGCTGCTCTAGGAAGTGCTTCAAACTCTGGTGATCCGTACGGACCTGGAAGTGCTGGCCCAAGAGATAGGGTCGCCACATCTCGACTGCATGTATAATAGCCAACATCTCTTTCTCGTACGTTGAAAGCCCCAACGTCCGTGGGGCCAAAGCCTTGCTGAAATAAGCGAGCGGGCGGCCCTCCTGCATCAAGACTGCCCCGAGGCCGACGCCCGAGGCATCAGTCTCCACCACAAATTCCTTGCTAAAATCCGGCAGCGCCAACACCGGTGTAGTGGTCATGGCCTGCTTTAAGGCCCGGAAGGCCGCGTCCGCCTCAATGCTCCACTGGAACGCATCCTTCTGCAGCAACTGGGTTAGAGGTCGAGCAATCTTGCCGTAGTCCTTGACAAAATGGCGGTAGTACCCCGTCAGCCCGAGGAAGCCACGCAAGGCTCGAACCGTCGTGGGCTGGGGCCACGACACCATACTCTCAATCTTTTGTGGGTCTGCCTGGACCCCACGGGCGGACACGAGGTGCCCCAGGTACTCGACCTGACTCTGGCCGAAGGAGCACTTGGACTCTTTGGCGAATAACTGGTTTTCCCGCAGTATAGTAAGGACATGTCGCACGTGCTCCAAATGGTCGTCCCAAGTCCTGCTATAAATTAGTATATCATCAAAAAATACCCGGACATACCGGCGAAGAAGTGGGCGAAAGATCTCGTTCATAACAGCCTGGAAGGTGGAGGGAGCGTTGGCCAACCCAAACGGCATCACCAAGAACTCGTAGTGACCGTCGTGGGTCCGGAACGCCGTCTTGTGGACATCCTCCTCCTTCATCCGAATTTGATGATAACCCGACCGGAGGTCCAGTTTGGTGAACAAACTCGCTCCATGCAGCTCATCCAGCAACTCCTCAATCATAGGAATGGGAAACTTGTCCTTGATGGTGGAGCTATTCAGCCCCCGGTAATCGACGCAGAAGCGCCAGGAGCCGTCCTTATTCTTGACCAAGATGATCGGAGAAGAGAACGCGCTGGTGCTGGGCCGAATAATGCCCGTCACTAGCATCTCCCGGACGCTACGTTCGATCTCTGCCTTCTGCACGTACGGGTAGCGGTAGGGGCGTATATTGGTAGGGTCCGTCCCTGTCTTTAACTGTATCTGATGATCCCGGAAACGCGAGGGAGGCAGAGTGTGCGGCTCCTAAAAGACGTCCTCATACTGAGCTAAAAGAAACTGTATCGGGTCCGGCGCCCTGTGCGTGTCGGCCCCCTCCGCCGCCATCCCGAGTATCACGGCCATCATACTACCCTGCTCCTCCAATCTCTACAGGCTCCGTAGGGAGATCTCCTTGAGAGGGGAGGATCGGATACCATGCAAACAGTAATCCGTCCCCTGCTGCGTGAACTCCAGTGTCATGCGGTCCCAGTCCGTGGTCACCCGCCTCAGTTGGCGGAGCCACTGTACCCCCAGCACCATATCAGACCCTTTAATCGGAAGGAGGTAGACGTCGGTGCGGCACACATAACCTGTAAGTTGTATCTCCACGCCCTTCAGTGCCCCTTCGCACCGCAGTTTGCTGCCATCCGCGACCATCACCTGGAACGCCGCGTTCCTGTCAACTGGGTGTCCTGTCTTCAGTGCCACCTCAGGGTTGATGAAATTGTGGGTACTCCCACTATCAATGAGAATGGTGACCCGTTCCTTACCAATCCTGCCCTTGATCTGCATGGTGGTGGGTGCCACACACCCCTCCATAGCCTGAATCGAAACACCAAACTCAGCCAGATCCAGCTCCTCCTCTACCTCGAGGCTCGGGTGGTCCTCCTCCTCGTCCTCCTCCCGCAGCATGAAGACCTGCACCTTCTGGCATCGATGTCCCGGTGCGTATTTCTCATCGCAGTTGAAACACAATCCTTTCTCCTTCCTGGCCTGCAGCTCAGGCCACGTAAGTCGTGTCACCGTCGGCTGTGCCGCCGGTGCCTGCTCCCTTCGGCCCATTGCAGGGGCGGGTGGAGCCCTTGGTGGAGCTCGAGTTCTTTGGCGGTTGAAGCGCTCCTCCTGGATGCGGGCCAGACTGATAGCATGGCTTAGACTGCGGGGCATATACGCGTGGACCTCATCCCTCAAATGGTCCCGCAGGCCGGATATGAAACAACTGAGGAGCGTCTTCTCCTCCCAATTAACCCGGTTTGTGAGCTTCTCGAAATCCGCTCGGTACTCCATCACTGTGCCCTTCTGACGGAGTTTCTGTAGCGTAGCCTCCACATCCTCGTACTCCAACGGTCCGAAACGAGCCACGAACCCTTCCACAAAATTCGCCCATGTTGCGTACCCGTAGGCCCGTATGAACCACTGAGCCCACTGATATGCATCTTCCTCCAGATGGAAAGAAGCCAGCTGCACCCACTGATCATTCGGTATCTCCTGATAAGTGAAAAATAACTCCGCCTTTTGCACCCATTCCAAGGCATCCCCGCCGCGGAATTTCGGGAAATTCATGCGAGTTCTCTTCGGAGGCATGTAGGGCCGTTGTTGCATATCTCCATGTCTCCCGTTGAACTCCGGTCCATGCTGTGGTCGGCCGAATGGGTCGTGGAAATTAGCTCCCCCTTGGCCGCCGCCCCATTGTTGTCCCCCACCGTGAAATCCCTGACGGCGTGGCTGCTCGGCCCATGTCTCGCCGTTTCCAAACCTCATTGGACCTCCCATGTGCTGCGGCGTCGGTAGAAGGCCCGTTCTCCCTCCGAAATTGGCGTCAACAGCCCCCGGTGGTCGCAAGGGAGCCGCTGGTGCCTCCCGGTTTCTCCATAGGTCGGCCCCGACCCCTTCCTGGGCGGCGGACGGACCGCCTGCCCCGTTTCCGGTCGGCACGCCCGGATGTGGCGTTGGCTGGCCGGCCCAGGCCGCAGGCTGGCGTGCGGCGTAGGCGCCCCCTGGTCGGCTTCCGCCGGTCCCGTCGGCCACGGTTGACCAGCCGTGGTAGGCGTGCGGTGCTCCCATCCAAGCGGGGGCCGATCTGGTGCCCGCTGGTTCCGTGCGGCCCGGATCGGTCCCGATTCCGTCGGGACCGAAGTGTCCCGACCCCGCGCTTCCTCCGTTGCCCGTAGATCGGACATTTTGTGGTGCCTCGGCTTCAGAATCGCTGCCTTGAACCGCCTTGTCCTTCAACGATTGCATCAACAGCGCCTTGATCTCCTCCATACGCCCATCCATGCGTTCCTCCATGTTTTTTGTGGACGTGTTCAAGCGGCCTTCCATGGCCGTCACCGAATCCGCCAACCCCACGTAGTTCTCCTCTAGGGTAGCCAGTCGTGTGGTCTCCGCCTCCGAACATGTCACCATGGTCGCAGGAAGGATGCTTTGATACCAAATGATATGAACTAGCAAGAGAAAAAGAGGAGAGATAGAGATTCTAGAGAGAAAGAGAGGACTAGGGTTAGGGTTGAGGAAGAGAGAAGAAAGAAACCTGATAGATCTTCAATGATGCCTCCCCAAAGCAGCCCCGGGCTATAAATACCCGGGGAAAGGAGGGGGCCGCCCCCCCCCCCCCAAGTGGGGCTGAACCGGAGTGGTTCAGCCCCCTTCTGGCCGATTTAATGAATGGGGGCTGAACCGGATGGTTCAGCCCCGTTGTCTTGCGCGCGCTCCTTGACCCGCCGCGAGTATTTATGCCCCGAGAACCCAAGCGGATGTGGGGGCATAACATTCAACTCCAAGTGTTTAACATGGGGCAGAAAGAGGCAAAGACAAATGATATAGTGGTGACAGGTATGCTCCATGCACATGATCATTTATTAAAAGTCTTATTTGATACCGGTGCTAGCCATTTGTTCATCTCAACCAACCTACTTAATGCTTTACGAATACAACCATATAAAGTAAATTATACATTGAATGTGCTAATGCCTAATCATACTATAATTCCTACATGATTGCGATCCTCCGTAATATCTTGATCTATTCAACGACTTACGAAGAGCATGCGCAACATCGGCTGATGGCTTTGCAAACATTAAAGGAACACCAACTGTATGCCAAATATTCCAAATATGACTTTTGACTAAAAAAGGTCTTGTTTTTGGGAAATGTTATCAATGAGCAAGGCCTATCAGTGGATCCTGCTCAAGCTTAAGTTGTCACAAAGTGCCCACAACCAATGACTATAATAGAGGTACAAAGTTTTCTGGGATTGGCCGGATATTATCGGCGGTTTGTTAAAGATTTCTTGAAAATAGTGTTGTCTTTAACTCAGTTAACAAGAAAGAATGTACCATTTAAGTGGGCTGAAGAGTGTCATCATGCTTTCGAAGAGTTGAAAGAAAGATTGACAACTACTCCTGTGCTAGTTATGTCGTCAGGTACAGAAGGATTTCAAATATGCAATGATGCATCATATAAGGGCATGGATTGTGTATTGATGCAACATGGAAGTGTGATTGTGATGGAGGCGCAATACGTGAGCGGGAGGAAGAGGGAAACACACGATCAATTAGGGCAACCAGGTGGAACCGTTGGGTCGGTTTTCCTCCAAACCAAAACTTCCAATTTCAAATAAACCAAGCATACAATTAAGTTCACATATTCTCCCTTATATAGTGGGAGAGACCCACTAGGCCGAACGACCATACAAATAAGGAATAAAATACTAGTAAATAAAATACGAAAGATAACTCGAAGGAGCCCGCCGATACATGCTAGGCTCATGCTGTCTCCGTACCCTGTGCACGCCTAGTGTAAACGCGCGTGAAGCGCCTACTTTCGACAAGATCCGCCCCGTTCGTATCAGTTCCACAAAAGCAACACCGCGAATGATCATAAAACCTGAAATTTCTCAAAATTCTGTAATATCAAAAAATAAACTCCAAACGGATATTTATATGCAATGACACAATGAATGACTATGATTTGTAACGACCCCACTTTCTAAGCTACCATTACAATTTTCATAATCTCATTTCACAGAGGCGTCAGGTAATTGAACATTCAATCGTTACTTCAGCAGTTATCATAACCGAGTATATAAGAAAAGAGCAGGAACGTAAAACATGCATGTTTATTTATATTACAGATACAGTATAGCATATTGTCCAACATATAACTCGATATATGTATACAAAACATGAGCTATCTCAAAATCTGTGCTACAGATACCAGTACACTATATGATTATCACAAACATGCTCCTGAGCAACAGATCAAAAACTATACTGCAAGACACTATACTACATGGTGTTACTACTGAAAACAAAACTGGAACTCATCATAAGGGCAATCAGGATCACGACAGGCAAACTTGTGGGCATCCAGAACTCCGAAGACTGTGGTGACGACCTCGACCCATATCTTGTACATCTTCTCACGGCGTGAAGGGGGTCGGCTAGAACTGCCGGGAGTTGCTCCTTCCTTGACCTGTTTTAGTTACATTTTCTATTAGTTAAAAAGACTAAATGAATTCGTATTGCTCCCTTGAATACTATGGTGTCTTATTTATCTTTTGCGAATTTATGAATTTGTATTTCCTTGTTATTATGTTGTCTCTCATTCACTTTCTTGTTATTTCTTTTTATTCATCTTCTTATTCTTATTTCATTCCCTGTACATTTTACTTGCATTTGTTTTCATGTTGTTTGCAATTATTTTCATTTATGTGCATATACATCGTTGTATTTAGTATTTTCTCATGTATATTTTTTTGGTGCTTGTTTTCTTCTTCTTATACCCTCCTTTTGTTATTGGGCAACGTTAAAGGTACATTAACATTTCTTTACATTTATATAGCACGCTTGTGTGCCTTTTCTTATTCGCACGCTTGTGTGCCTTTTCTTATTCGCACGCTTGTGTGCCTTTTCTTATTCGCAAACTTTTATTCACGTGTCTTTTCTTATTCGCACGTTTACTTTATTTCATTCCATTATACATTGGGAGGACATTCACCCCACCTCCGCTAGTTGGGTTCACCCTTAACCTAGCCAATTTCATTACATTATTCATTTTTACTTGTCTTAATCATTTACGTTATTACATGATTAATTATGTTTTTTTCTTTTTAACGTAAAACAATCTTAGCAATAATAATCATGCAACTTAACATAGAGTAATTATAAAAAGGGTAAGAACTCACAGTGGCCTTCTGTAACAACCCGATTCTATGTAATTTTAAATAATAATAATAAATAAATAACCCTAACCCTCTTAAATCTAAACCCGAGACGCCCTCCCGTCTCCCGCTACTGTCGTTTCCGCCTCCCTCTGCTCCCGTGCCTCTCGATCCCGTCTTTTCCCTGTAACACCTCATCCCAGTTTTACAAAAATCAGTCGTCCGGCCGGGTCAGCGATATGAATAAAACTAGGAAACAATATTAAAACTAGTACACAGCAGGTATAAAAGAAAAACACTGAGTATTCTTAAACTTACAGCGGAAGCTATGAAAGAAAACTAAGGGTAACATCATACATTTTTAAGTTGGATTCACAGAGCCACTAAACATGAATTGAGATGAAAGAACTGAAAATTTGAAGTAACAAAATAAGTCTGATACAGTATCCATGACTACAAGTGTATACTGAAAAGAAAGAAAACTGAATGAGAAACCAACTACAAACTGACACCACAAGGACGCTCATCCTATGCGTAGTTTCCCACCTGGGTCACCTGTAAAAACATTGCCCACAAGGGGGTCAGAGTAAGGAAAAATAACGTCTCCTAGTGACACTACAAAAAAATATTTTCTTAAATGATGAATGCATGCCTTGAAAAATAGTTTTCTTCATTAAAAATCTTGATGCTACATGTTATGCATGTCTTCACAATGTTACCTAGTCAACACACATACTCGTTCTATGTTCATGAACTTTCATTTTATTTACTCAAGTCTCGTCGTTCACTAACTAGTGTACTGTCTCACGTCAGGTCTACACTTGAGTTCTAGGTGGCTTCTAATCTGCACTTCTACTTGAAAGGCTCTAGGCAGAGTAGCTCCTAACGCGCATCTGAAAAACAGACGACCCGAGACCATCTTACGAACCCAATTGTTCTTGTGTCGCGCGGACACGGTCTCGAATCCACTAACCGTCTCAAAGGGGAGTCAACTCCCAACACTCTACTGCTCATAGGGTACCATATGCTTTATGAGAAAGGTAGTGCGCCTCTTCCAAGCACGAGAAGGCTTATGTGTGCTTACTGACCCTTTTTGGTCTGACGCTACTCTGCTTGGGACATCTCTTTTGGTGTACTACTAAGCGGCCATTGATTTTCTTGTGGTCGGCTAGAAGGGACGTTCATGCCCTTATTTAAACAAGTCCCCAAACTTCTGTATACGTGTAAAGATTTCGTACCTAACGTTAGCGTACATGATCTGACTATTAGGGTCTTGGAGAAAGGGTGTTATCCTACAACCAATTCCGCGACCGTTTTCCCTACCGCCACACCCTTCTATGCATGGTTATGATGCTTGTACAAAACTTACACATGCGTACATAAAATAATTACTTGATATGTCTAACTAAAAGGAATTAGATTTCCTTACAGTAGTGTTGCGACGCTCGTACACTCGATGCGGCGGCGTCGCATTTATGTTACTTGAAAAAGAATGCTAACGGCTCTCCTCCTGATTCTTCCGACAATCTACAAGGAGCAGACAAGCTTATAAGCATCACTCCAATTTAGGGCACACTACTTCATAATGAAGAAGATGAAGTTACCCTTGTTCTACAACGAAAATCACCGACATCTACTCTAGGGTTACCTTTCCGACTGGAGTCCTCTATCTCTTACTCGCAGGTGGAAAAAGAAGGTCGAACAGGGCTTGGGGCGGAAGGGGCACGCTGGAGAAATCGTCGGCTGCAGCAGGACCGCCGAAATCTAGCGCCTGGATCGTCGGAGGGTTGCAATAGGTTCGACGACTGGGTCTGGTCCCTGCTTTGGTGTCGCCAGAGGAAGGAGAGGGAGGAGGAGGAGTCGACGTTGGCCTCCGGCGCGGTAGAAGCAGTCGCCTAGGGCTTGGTCGCCGGTTTCTCCGAGCGACTACTGGAGTCGAAGAGTGGGTTCGGCGTGAAGAGGAGTTACGAAAAAGGGGGTGTTACGGGTTTCATAAAGGGATGCGGCTTAATTAATAGCGGCAAGGTTCGGTTATCCCAACTGCTAGGTAATGAACCAACTCTTTCACACCCCTTAGTAGGAGAAATTGATATTTGCACACCACTTCTAAAATGCCACAATACTCCTCTCAGCTCTAAATAAATTGAGTTATAATCTTGCGCTGGACCCCGTCGAAACGTAGTAGTAATGCCAACGCATAAATTTTATTAATGTGCGACTAAAATAATTATAGCGTCATACCTTGACGTACTGATTATTTAATCAATTACGGTCGCGACCGGGTCCTGCACACAAATTGAATCGTAGCGTCAAAATACGGATGTTACAAATCTTCCCTCCTAATAAAATTTTCGTCCCCAAAAATTACCGACATACCTGATTCAAAGAGGAAAGCATACTCTTCATTGCTCCGAAGCTCATCCTCTCTTTCCCAAGAATACTCTGGTCGACCACAATTCATCCAAAGGACTTTCACCATTCGAATCTCTCTATTCATGTGCTTCTGTATCCTTGAGTCCACAATTCTGACTGGTCTAACCCCAAAGCTAAGATCTGTCTTGATTGGTGCTTCCTCGGTACTGATGATTTGACTGGAGTCTTTGACTGCTCTCCTCAGATAGAAGACGTGGAATACTTCATGTACACCACTCATTTTCTCAGGTAAGGCCAACTTATATGCAACCTCACCAACTCGCTCCAGTATCTCAAAAGGACCAACGAATCTGAGACTCAGTTTCTTCATCCACTTTATTCTAGAGACTCCTCTGACTGGTCTGACCTTCAGATAAACGTAGTCTCCAACACTGAACTCTACTGACCTGTGCTTCTGATCATGATACTTGGCCTGACGATCTTGAGCTGTCTTCATACGCTCTTGAATGAGCTTGATTCTGTCAGTGGTTTTATATATCCATGACTCCCTGATGGTAGAACTTTCTTCACTTTCAGCCCAACATAACGACGTCCGACAGCGCCTTCCATAGAGGGCTTCAAACGGTGTCATCCCAATACTTGTCTGCAAACTGTTATTGTAGGAGAATTCCACAAGAGTGACATTCTTCTCCCACTTCCCTCCAAAGTCCAGTATGCACATACGAAGCAAATCCTCCAAAGTCTTATTTGTGCGCTCAGTCTGTCCATCTGCCTGGGGATGGAAAGCGGTGCTGAAATGTAACTTGGTGCCCAACCGCTCCTGAACGTATCCCCTTGCGGAGGCAGCTCGAAATAGGGGCCATGATCGAACTAAACCCCCAAACAAACCTCCGGTAAAAGGTGGCGAGGCCGTGGAAGCTCCGGGCCTCATGGATATTGGTCGGAACGGGCCACTCGCGAATAGATTTGACCTTTTCGGGGTCAACGGAGATGTCAGACTGTGAGACGATGTATCCTAGGAATTGTATCGAGGATGTCAGGAATGAGCACTTCTTCAGATTGATGTACAAATGCTCCTTCCGAAGGAGATCAAATACCAGTCGAATGTGATCCAGGTGCTCTGTGCGGTCCTGGCTAAAGATCAGTATGTCGTCAAAGTAGACCACCAGGAACTTGCCCATATAGGGCCGTAGGATCTGCGTCATCACCCTCATGAACGTGCTCGGCGCGTTCGACGGTCCGAACGGCATAACCAAACACTCATACAGACCATCCTTCGTCTTGAAGGCCGTCTTCCACTCGTCACCATCTTGCACCCTAATCTGATGGTACCCACTCCGCATGTCAATCTTCGAAAATATTTGGGCACCAGCCATCACATCTAGGAGGTCGTCGAGGCAAGGAATCGGAAAACGATATTTCACAGGGATCTTATTGATGGCCCGACTATCGATACACATGCGTCAACTCCCGTCCTTCTTAGAGGTAAGGAGGGTTGGAACGGCACACAGACTCAAACTCTCCCGAATAAAGTTCTTCCTAAGAAGATCGTCAATTTGTCGCTTCAATTTGGCATGCTCTGTCGGATTTAGGCGATAGTGGGGCAGGTTGGGCAAAGATGCCCCCGGGACTAAATCAATTGTATGTTGGATATCCCTCATAGGGGGGAGCTCATCGGGGAGCTCCTCAGGCATGATGTCAATATATTCGGCTAGCAGGCGCCGAATGTCCGGGTCCACACCCTCCACAGCTGTGGTGTCGCCAGATGTCAAGGCGGCGGCCACCACAAACATAACTCCTGAGTCTAAACTCTCACGAAGAAAATCTCCCCTCCTCAGGATGTGCACAGGTCTAGTCGACCCCGCACTAATAGATGACTCGACTTGACCCTTGGGAGGATCCCTGGGCTGGGTCGGAGTGAGGGTGATCTTTCGCCCCTTGTCAAAGAAGACGCACGTGTTGGAGCGGCCATAACACGTGGCGTCACGATCATAGAGCCAGGGGTGGCCCAGGAGAACATGTGCGACGTCCATCGGGATGACCTCGCACCAAACCTTGTCTTCAATGGACGCTAGGCGGACCGGCACAAGACATCTCTGCGTGACCTGAATGGCCGACTTGTCCACCCAGAGGACTCGGTAAGGATGCGGGTGGGGTTCGGCGGAAAGCTGCATCCTCTCTAAGCCCTTCTTCGCTACGATTTTCACGCAACTACCGCTATCTATGACGAGCTTGCAGGGGCCGCCCACACTCTGAAGATAAGTGTAGAATATCGAGGTACGTCGCCAATCTTCCTCAGTACGGGGTGCGTGGACGAGTCGGCGGATGACTCCCAACTCTAATGATCTCTCCGCGTCGCTCTCCCAACCGTCCTCGACCCCCGTGGTAATTTCTTCCACTATAGCATCATCAACTTCAACACCTGCCTCATCGTCACCCTCCATCAGAAGGTTCCTCGTAGGACACTGTGCAGCAATGTGCCCCCTGCCCGAGCATCGATAACACTGTCCGGGTCCGGGTCTAGGGGCGGTCGGAATGATAGCCTTGCCCTTCGTATCTGAGGGGGCGCAGGTTGAGGCATCTGAGCGATGTGTGGTCTGCCTCGATCTTGTGAGGCGCAGGTAGTTCTTATACTCGAGTGCGAGTTGGAACACCTGCTCGACCGTCTCTATGCGGTGTGGTATAAGCTCTCTCCGAATCTCAGCTCGAAGTCCCGCTCTAAATCGGGAAGCGGTCGCAATAGGCTCCTCCAAAATGTCACTTCTCACTACTAACTCATCAAATCGTGTCATGTACTCGGCAACGGAAAGTCATCCCTGCCGCAACGCGTAGAGTTGGTCGAAGAGTTGATCGCGATATGATGTGGGGAGGTACTTGTCCCTCAATCGCTGCTTCATCTCATCCCATCGGCTAACGGGATAATATCCATCCCTCTCGAGCGACATCTCCACACTAATCCGGAACATCTTGGCTTGGCCCAGAAGCTTCATTTTAGCGAACCGAACTCGCCGTTCGTCATTCATCTCATACCAATCAAAGAAGTGGTACATGTCTAGGATCCAGTAACAAAAGGCCTTCGGGTCCAGGTGACCGTCGAAGGAGGGCACATCAATTCGGAGGCGTCGGATGAGGTCGTCCTCAACCGGGGTGCGCTCTCGGCGAGGTGCCACATACTCATCGCATGGATCGTCAGAGTCATACTCGTGTCGTGCGGGTGGGCCACGCCCATGTCGGGCCGGTGGTACGCGTGGCTTGTAGGGTGGCCGAGGGTTACCCCTCGGGGCGTGGTCGCGACGGTAATCATGTACCGGCTCAGGGGTCCGTCTCCGTGGAGCGGGGTCCCGACGTGGTGGCTCTCTACCTCGCCGATCAGGTGGAGGCGTGGCGTCCCGTGGGTCTTCCAGGGGTTCCTCATAACGGGGTGCTAGGGCTGGACCTCTAAGGGCTCCTATCTGATCGACTCTAGTGTTGACCCTAGAAATCTCGTTTTTAAGGGTGGCGAACTGCTCGAGGATTAAGCGCTGGAACTCGGAGGCCGCCATGTCCGAATTCGAATTGGTGGCCCGATCATCAGTGACGTTTTGGTCAGACATCGGGGATCGAAACAACCCACCACTACGGATCATGCAAATGTGACTCGAACCTCCCTCTGATACCAAATGATGCAGTGGTAGACCGGCTAAACTTAAAGGACTCTAAAAATGCGAACTAATGAGTACGAGACCAATGTACCGTGCACGTGCCCACATGAGAGCAATCCAAGTAGATCAAATAGCAAGTGATAAAATTTTAATAAAAGGCTAAAAGCACGACCTCCACTATTAAGAGCAACTATTAATTGTAAGAGACTATTATAATTTGCCAACGAGCGAGGCGCGATTCGATTAAGCGCGCCGGTAAAGGTCCAACAAGTCAAACAACATATAATACGATAGCATATATTGATCCCACAACCACAACAATAGTTCAAAACCTAGCATCCAAATAAGAGAGATAAAACGTCATATACCTTGATTAGCCCGTGCATGCGGCGACTCGGCTTCGGGATGGAGGGCCGTGGGCGGGGTGCTTCCGCTGCGTCGAGGGATCCTTGGAGGGCTGCGGCCTGCGGGTGGTAGAGGGAGGGGTGGATTTGGGCTATTGGAGAAATGGAAGGTTGGCCGGGGAGGGGTGCTTGTGGCTGGGTGATGGCGGCGAAGGGTTGCAAGGGGAGGAAGGGACGTTTGCGGCTGGATGTGGGCTGCGAGGGGTAGGGTTGCTGGAGGATGCCCGGATCTGGACAGAGAGTGGCCGGCTGCATGAGGGAGATGTTTGCGGCTAGGTGAGGGCGGCGAGGTGCTGGGATTGCCGGAGGATGCACGGATCTGGACGGGGGAGTGGCCGGCTGCAGGAGGAGGAAGTTGTTTGCGGCTAGGTGAGGGCGGCAAGGTGCTGAGTTGCCGGGGTGGTCCGGATCTGGACGGGGAGGGTGGAAGATTGCGAGAGGGGGAGGGGACTTGCCAAACCTGGGAGGGGAGCGCGCTCTTCGGAATCCACCGAGAGGAAGACCGGTGGGTTGCAGCACAAGCAACTCCGATCCCATGAACCGGTCGCCAACAAGCATATAAATAAGAGAAAGCTAAAGTAAAACTAGGGCTCCCGATCGGACGGCTATAAATGTTCGGCCCGATCGGGGGCTAAATACATCAAAATATAAAAAACTAATATATCAAATTTGTTCGGAACGACCCTCCGGGCGCATCCGCGGACTCGTATCGCCCAGCCGGGTCGTCGATCACTACCTCCTGCGGGAATAGACACGCGCGTGTCGTCCATCGCCATCACGTTCATCTCTTTTTTAAAAAAATTTTGCTTTTTATTGCAACTTCATATGCAATAATAAAATCTAGTAAATCATTATGTGTTTTTTTCTCCTTTTCCATACCAACCATGTATCCTCTAAGGTTATATGCTTTACTAAGACATTCGCCTCTTCTGATTCATTCAAGCAGGCTTGGCTCGAAAAGATAATTATTAAGCCGAGCCTGCTTAAATCAGTTAATCTCGATTTCAAGTCGAACATGAATCAAAGTTTTTATTTTTATTCAACCCAAAATCAGAAAAATTTTGACTTGATAGCAACCACATTGCTCATGTAAGACCTGTCCAACTCAGTATGTTTATAATTCTAGTTACCATGCATAGTAATTTATCAAGCTACCACCATATTTTCTTTCTTTCCCAATTTTACTATGAATGAAAAGCATGTCTCCAATTTGAATACTCTCTCTAATCATGTCTTTTGCTGTCCTGATTCAGATAGACTACTTTGTTGATTGCCACTATTCTGAAACCGACGATCGCTTGTGGGTAATTGGCGGCACGGGCGCCGGAACACTTGTCTATTTCCCGGTCAATCTCACCGATCACAGGGGCGCGATCGGATCCCCGGAGGCTATTCTCGAAGGAGCGCATACTGGTGTCGTGAGGACAGTGCTGCCGGTGTCGATGCCTCATCTCGGAATCGTTCCAGAGAAAAAAGGCGTCTTTGGGTGGACGGGCGGCGAAGATGGTCGCCTTTGCTGCTGGTCATCCGACGAAGGTGTTGCGGCGAACAGGTCGTGGATAACCAGCACGTTAGTCATGAAATCTCCTCGTGTTCGGAGCAAGAACAGACATGGGCCATATTAAGTTACCATGTTTTTGAAGTTGTGCTCATTTTCGCAGACAAATGGCTATTGAGCAACACAGTTTATGGTTTTATGTGATTTGCAGTGTACAAAAATGAAAGATGCTTTTTTTTGTAATGTGGGAATAATAATTTTTATTGATGATCAGGTGTGCGGCCGGACTACTGTCAATCAAACTTCTTTGTAGACCTGTAAATGCACATGATTTTCTTGATTTTTCTTTGTGAGGTTGCAAGCAATTTCCATCAGCTTGCCTATTTAGAGTCCGACTTATTTTCACCAGTCAAGCGATTACTCAAGCGATTACGACCGAAGGTCCGGTTCATGCGGCCGTAGCCGCTTGACCAGTAAAAATAAGTCCTCCCATACGGCTCCGTTTGGCACAATAGTGGCGGTCATGAATATGGGGGGTTAATTGTCATTTGTTAACGCCCACCTAAGGAACTTCATCCACTTTATGTTCAAACAGATGATGTTTGTTAAGTGATCCTTAATGGATGATAGTTTAACCCATGCGTTTACGACTGAAACCATCGTATCCCACAGAGCCTTTGGGTGTGTGTGTGTATATATAAGGTTATTTATCGGGACGTCCTCTTGAATTTTCTGTAATTACAGCTTGCAACCTTCTAACATTGAAAATTGCAATTATCCCTCAATATTTACATTTATAGCATTCATGAACAAAAAGACTTCCCTAAAGATTTTTTTTTTCTTGGTCACTAACTTTTTGTAATCTATTTATTTGAAATTTATCTAATGATAAATGATTAGCATAAAACTTTTTTTAAATAAATAATAATTATTAAAAAGTTCTTCTTAATTGAAAAATGCAAGTATTTTTTAGTATAGCACTTAAATGAATATTTTTAAACAAATATATATTTAAAGACAGCATTACTGCCATTATTTTTTCATCATTATTTTTTTCATCGCCACCGTCTTATCAAACAAAGCCTTTGTAATATTCTGTAGTTTCATATGTAGAGACTTAAATTCTGGTCTCTTCAACTGAATCAAGAATCAGACAACAGTTTTGAATAAAAATGTCACAGAATATCACAATGCAAAGTACAAAGAACATACATCATGCTTTTTATTTCATTTCTGCATTTATTACACGATCATTTACACATATACTATATATGCTTGTTACAATAGATACACAAAAGTCCAGTACAACGAGCTCTATGTCAATCCCGGGCTTCAAGTATTGCTTTTGCCAGTTCAGCTGCCAAGATCCTGCATGTTTTGCTTGGAGTTGGTCCTGCTGTCTAAAAAAATGAATCCACTCTGGGTTAGTCATAAAAATATGACTAGGTGAGATAAATATTTCGGGAAATGTAGTACATGCAAACAATGGAAATACTATCAATATGCATACAGTACAATAATGAATAATATCCTTCTTAAAGCTTAAATCTTAATTACCCCTTAATTTAAGTAACATAAAATAGGAAATGCTCCGGTGATGCAAACATGAATTGGACCCCGCCCCCGAAGGACGTAATTGTAGGCTCGTGCAAGTCGTTCGCCGGCCGTTTGATCGTAGTTTCCTCCAGATCTCCCGGCGATTGAAGCATAGCCAAGCATAGCGTCTCACGCGTCTAACCAGAGATCCTTTGTCTCTTGATTTGTTGATCGGGAAATCCTTCCCCGTCCAAATCGATCGAGACGACCGATCCTAGTGTGACCGTTGGAAGACCTAGCTAGCTTTGCTACGAAGTTTGGATCTCCAAAGTACAGCAGCCGCACACCGTTGTCGCCGCCGATCCCGTGAACCAAGCCGCCGCTCATCTTGTCGCCGCCGGTTCCGGGGAGATTCTCTCCAAGAGAGATCTAGGGTTGTGGACTCTTCGTGGACTTCAAGAACACGTCGTCAACGAAGAGGGACACCTTAGTCTCCAAAAGTAGTTTGTATTTCTTATACATTCTAGTTCATTTTTGTTGTAAAGGAACGTTGGTTCCGAGTTGTAAGGGTTGGGTGCAACCCGTGTTGTGGGAGTGTTGTCTCCTACGTGTGGAAGAGTTCCTTCCGATAGTGCAAAGATTGGATTTCAATCCTGTTGGTGAAGTGACCGAGTCGTCCTTGTTGGGAGATAGGTCGAAGGGGGAAAGTGGATGTACCCAAATCGGGGAACCACTATAAATTGCTTGTGTACCTTCTTTGCTGTGTTGTTTTGTTTTCTTGTGCAGGTACAACTTTAAATTCCGCAAAAACACTGCACGTCACCTATTCCCCCCCCCCATAGGTGAAGATAGTTGACACTAGGTGGACTTTCAAGTGGTATCAGAGCGAGGTTCCCCATCAAAAAGGTTAACACCTTGAGTAGAATCCTGCCGCTAGTGTCAAGAAGAAGGAAAACATCTACCATGGATGGGCTCAAGTTCACAGGCAAGATCCCAGTGTGCACCAGGCTTAACTTTCCTATCTGGAAGGAAAGGATCAGGTTCTACATGGAAGCAGTTGATCCTCGACTCTTCATGATCGTGGAGGAGGGACCTTATGTCCCCACTAAGGTCTCCACCATAGATCCTACCAAGAAAGTGCCAAAGAAAATTTCTGAAGTGGACAAGGACGAGATGGTGCTGGTGGGACTTGACAAGAAGGCGCAGAACATTCTGGTCAGCGCGGTCGATGACTCTATGATATAGAACTTCTGCAACTGCAGGACAGCAAATGAGATCTGGCACTGCCTGAATATCCTCATGGAGGGCACTGATGAAGTGAGGGATGATCGTAGATCCCTCCTGAACCAGAAATATGAGGCCTTCAGACAAGGGCCTAAGGAAGAGATCAGAGTCACCTTCGAGAACTTCCTCAAGATTGTCAATGCCCTCAAAGGATACGGAAGAGTGTTCATTAATGGTGAACTCAATGATAAATTTCTTAGGTCCCTTACTAAGGAATGGGACACAAAGATCTGCGCCATCCGAGAGTTTGGCAGACTAGCTGAAACAGACCCGCAAATTCTGTTTGGGAAGCTGATGTCCTATGAGCTTCAACTGAACACCAGAAAAGCAGAAGAAGAAGCAGAGAAGGCTGCAGCCAAAGAAAAGACTGTGGCTCTAAAAGCCATTCACTCCAGAAAAGGCAAGGGTGCAGTTTCATATCGTGCCAGGAAAAAGGATGAGGAGGAGGACTCCGAGCCATGCTCCTCCAGCTCAGAGCTGTCTGAGGAGGATTTCTCCCTCATCACCCGAGAATTCAAGAAGTTCCTCAAGATGAGGAATCAAAGAAAGAAAGACGTCTCCTCCTCCAGGCATCAGAAGAAAAATCATTCTTCTGACAGGTATGCTTCTAAACCGAACAAACATCGCTCCTCTGACATTATTTGCTTTGGATGCAATAAGCCAGGACACGTCGTGGCCGACTGCTATCAAGGCAAGAGAGAAAAAGGGAAAGGAGAGGAGCACAAATCCTCAAGAGATAAGAAGAAAGAGAGGAGCTACATCGCCAAAAGGCCAAAGACACTGAGTGAGTCTGATTCCTCAGACTCCAGTGATGATGAGGAAGCCTACTTCGGGCTGGTGGGTCGCTCCGACTCAGATGGAGAATGTCCCCCATTTACTGGAAGGTAAAAGCTCACACCCCTCTCTCCGACTCCGACTCTGATCCTGAGTCTCGGGATGATGACCCTGAGGATAACCTTTCGGCCCGTGAAGCGGAGCTCCTCGAGAAGTATGAGCTTCTGCTCAACACTTTCGAGGAGTGCCGTAAGAGATTGAAGGCTGAGAAAAAGGAAGTGAAATTCCTTAAGGGTGAGTGTGTCTCCCTAAGGGAAGAGATCACCAGTTTGATTTCTCTCCGACAGGAGCACCTTGACCTGACTTCTAAGCATTTAGAGTCTCTTAAGCTCCTTGATCTTAAGCAGGAGGAAGTCGACAAGTTGGAAGAACAACTTGCGGCAGAAAGGAAGATCGTCAAGAGCTTCTCTATGCCAAAAACAGTTCTTCCAGTAGTTGATACCTTCTCTGCTCAGGCCAAAGGAGCTGCCTTGGGACATGTAGGGGTATCTGGTTCCTCATCCAGGAGAAACAGGAACCAGAGGAAGAATAAGGCTGCCAAGAAGGCCTCTGCTGCTGAAAAGGGAAAGGCTCCGCTCAGTCCTGTTGCGTTCAGAAAGCCTAGCTTTCCTTGCAACCAACATGACTTTGAATAAACCTTTGGTCATCATTTCCGGCCCTCGGTTGCAAAGCCAAAGAGTCGATATGATGGTTGGACTTTTCCCCGCAACTTCGGTGAGAGTGCCTTCAAAGCACCTTATGAGGAAATCTACATGGGGAGTTATGGTCAATTCTCTAGCGGCCATAATGGAAAGCAGGCACCAAGAGCCAAGCTTGTTATACTGAAGGAACAGAGGGTGAAGAAGTCATGTGACTGCAATCACTATGAGGCCTCCACCTTTAGATCCAAGGCCCCGACCGTACCCACCATTTCCAGGGTAAAGCAGGAGCCTAGGAAGAGGTACAACAGATTTGACTGTTGGTGTTGTGGCAAAGTCGGTCACTTTGCCGTGGATTGTTGGTTTAATCCAAGGTATCACGAGACTCCCTATGTTAGCAATGCGAGGCCGACCACTCGTAGGGTTAACCAACCGAGGGGGAGTATGCTAACCAAGAATCTAGGACCCAGGTTCGATTGAGTTCTTAAGGGAAATTAATTTTGTTTTGCAGGAATGTCCAAAGGCCACCAAAACGCCGATCTGGTACTTGGACAGTGGTTGCTCCCGGCATATGACTGGGACAAGAAGCCTGCTGCGTGATTACACTCCCGTCGAGAATGGACCCAAAGTCATCTTTGGGGGGTCAGATCGAGGAGTCACCAGAGGTTATGGTATGATCTCCAACGGTATAATCTCTATCACCGACGTGGCTTATGTTGAAGGGTTAAACCATAACCTGATCAGTGTAAGTCAGTTATGTGATAAAGGTTATGACGTTAAGTTCTGCAAGGATAAATGCCTGATAATTTCATGCGCCTCTTCTGAGACGATACTAACAGGCATTAGGAGCAGAAATATCTTCTGCTTAAATTTTCTTAGTTTAGATTCATCTACCCCCGTATGCCTAGTGACAGCTGGCAGTGCATCTCTTTGTGATCAATGGCACAAGAGATTGACACATATTAATTTCAAGACAATTAATATGTTGTTTTCTAAAAACTTAGTAAGGGATGCTCCCATTATCAAGTGCATCAAAGATAGCCCCTGTCCTGCATGCCAGATGGGCAAACAGACTCGGGCTACCTTTAAGAGCATTGCAGACAAACACTCTTCTCGGTGCCTTTATCTTCTACATATGGACTTGTTTGGTCCAATGCAAGTTCATAGCTTGGGAGACAAGTCCTATACACTCGTGATAGTTAATGATCATTCTCGGTTTACATGGGTGTTCTTCTTAAAACGAAAGTCAGATACGTTTGACATCTTCACTAGTTTTGTCAAGCAGGTTCAGAACGAATTTAACTGCTCAGTGGTCAAAATCAGAAGTGACCATGGAACAGAATTCGAATCTGGTGCTATGACAGAATTTTGTGAAGAACAAGGTATCTTTCATGAGTTTTCCTCCCCGCGCACTCCTCAGCAAAATGGAGTTGCGGAGAGGAGAAATAGAACTCTCATTGAAGCCTGCACGACAATGTTGAAAGACGCTTCTCTCCCAGAATACTTCTGGGCAGAGGCTGTCAATACAGCTTGTCATGTACAAAACCGAGCATTGATCAACAAGCATCATCGTAAGACGCCTTATGAGCTACTGAGAGGCAGGAAACCAACCATGTCCTACTTGAGGATCTTTGGTTGCCGATGCTATGTACTGAATAATGGGAAGTACCCACGTACTAAATTTGGTGAAAAATGCTTCGAAGGCATATTCATGGACTATAGTTCCCACAGTCGGGCATATAGAGTCTTCAATAAGAAAACCCTAGTGGTAGAAGAATCAATTAATGTTGTATTTGATGAAGGAAGTTTGCTTAACAGCAATTCTTCCAGTGGTATTCTTGAAGATGCAGGTGCACGACTTGAACAGCTGAGTCTCGATGAGACCGCTAAAGATGACACTCCTAAGTACGTCAAAGTTTCCACCTCAACTGGGAATGTCGAAGATCAAAATGGAACAAATCTCTTAGAAGAAGGAGAAGCCCAAGAAGTAGTCGAAGCTCCGGACGCCAGACTTCTTGAGCTCCGACACGTGAGGGATCATCCTAGAGATCAGATCATCGGAGATCCTCGTGACGGTGTCAGAACTCGAAGAGGTACCATTAACGAGATTTTGCATCATAGCTTCCTGTCACAGGTTGAGCCAAAGAAGTTCGACGAGGCGAACAAAGATGCGGCATGGATTTTGGCCATGCAAGATGAACTGCATCAATTCGAACGATGCAACGTTTGGACGCTGGTTCCCAGACCACACAAGCAGAATGTGATTGGCACCAAGTGGATTTTCAGAAACAAACTGGATGAACATGGTGTTATCATAAAGAACAAGGCAAGGCTGGTGGCTCAAGGTTACAGACAGGAGGAGGGGATTGACTTCGACCAGACCTTCGCACCAGTAGCAAGACTCGAGGCAATCAGATTATTCCTGGCGTATGTTTCGCACAAAGGATTCACAGTCTATCAAATGGATGTGAAATCAGCATTCTTGAACGGAGACCTGAAAGAGGAAGTATACGTCGCTCAACCCCTAGGTTTTGTCAATCCTACTTATCCCAATCATGTATACTTTCTTAATAAAGCTTTATATGGTTTAAAACAAGCTCCACGAGCTTGGTATGAGACTTTATCTAGTTTTCTTCTTGAGAACAAGTTCTCCAGAGGTAAAATAGATAAGACATTGTTTCTCAGGGAGGTCAAAGGCAAGATTTTGCTGGTGCAAATCTATGTCGATGACATAATATTCGGCTCAACGGACAACAATCTTTGTAAAAAGTTTTCCAAACTTATGCAAGGAAAGTTTGAAATGAGTAGTATGGGTGTAAGACCCCCGTACCCCTTACCAAGGAGGGCTACCGGATCTTATGCCCAGAATCGCCGTCTTACGGTGGCACTAACTCACGGGTTAGTCGACACCGCAATACGCCGATTCTGCCGGCTAGTACGATCATTAACCTGTAGGCCAATATGAGAAGAAAGAAGTAAACTGTATATGTAAAACTATCAGTACACAAGTCACATAGTACAATCATGTAAAAGAAATGAATAGTACATCACAATAGTCCACAATATAGTACAAATGAAAGAGTAAAAATGGCTTATGCCCAGTACATCAAATCTCTCTCTCACAAAATCATAAATGCGGAAGCTATGCTAGAACATCAGATCTCTTCCCACCTGAGGACGCACAGTAGTGGTAGTAGCCTGCTGAAGCGGTATCTGCTCCTCATGTCCTGCCTCCTCGACGTGCTGGTGCTCCATCTCCACGGACTCCTAAAAATAGTTGGTCACCGACCATTAGTCAAAAAGACTAAGTCGTTTCCTCCGCACCTCGCCCCGCAGCTCCTAGGCACCGAGCGGGAGGACGAAGCGGAGGACAACAAGGGGTAGCAAAGTAGAAGCATGTGACAATATCTAACTAGAGTTGTAATAAGTAATTTAATTCTACTCTAGCAGTTCTAAGTACGGTACAAGTAATAAGTAAGAGCGGTGCAGTAAAGGAAAGTAAAGAACAGTAATATGAACAAGTAAATAAACTAAACTACCACTATGCTATCATCACAAACGTACCCAAACTTATATAAATGCCCATACAAATATATAAGTTAGGGTTTTCAGGAAATTTAACTTATCATATAAAAGAGCCCATACTAATTTATATGATAAGGATCTATGAAGCGTATGACCTAATATAAATGAATGATATGATGCAATTTTATGCGCAGGCAAGTGCAACTCACACACAACGACTCTGTGATCACAGACCTTTAGTTCCCACTTTTTGAGAGTTAGCATCACTCTCGGGTACCACCGTTGTGGCTACGGCAGCAGCGGAGCGGGCGTCTCCGCTTCTAGACCGGTATGCACACTACCAAGCCTTAGACCCCTCTCATACGCCTTTGTACACGTCCAAGGTGCACTCTAGAGTCTCGCGTACATACTTTGCTGACAAACCCGTCAGTCTTGTTGGGTCGGATGTGTGTTATCGGGGATCGTCCTCCAGACCGTAGTGTAAAACAACACACTGGCCCCTCTAACTCTCACAACCACCTGGTGCACCGTACTGCCATCGGTGTGACGAACGGCCAGTACCGCATGCCCCACCACGATATTTATGCACATGCAAGTAATTCATACCGAGCCTCCCGCTCGCAGGACCAAACCCGTCCTGAATCCCTCAAACCCAAACCCGGGTGAGAACGCACATTAGTGTCTTTATACCAACTCCCTCAAACCCATACGGGTGAGATCGCACATTAGTGCCTTTATACCAACTCCCTCAAACCCATACGGGTGAGATCGCACATTAGTGCCTTTATACCAACTCCCTCAAACCCCACACGGGTGAGCATATACCATGAATCTCTCCAACCCTACACGGGCGAGAAGGTACAACAATGTCCTAACCTGTTAAACTACTCTTGTCTACGGGTTATTATACTTAGAGATTTAAGGTTAATCACAGGACTGCCCCCGATATTCCCTGTGAATGGCTCTCAAGGGGCACTAGGAACTGTGTTGGTATTACGCCCAGCGTTCCCTTTCGCAAGGATACTTATTTTATTTGATGGCTACCCATGTATCTCCCCAGCTCTCCTTATTGCTCTAGTACAACCCTAGTGACTTAAGGTGTTACCGGGAAGCCGGCGGTCTTCCGCCGACCCCCACTCCAGTTGCTAACTAAGACTTGCACTTCTGATCTCTCACTAAGACAAATCTACCCACCAGAGTTATTCATGTTGAACTCTTCTATTTCAGCCGATAATCAATCCCCTGGTAACCCCTAAGACAAGACCTATTTGTGTTATATGCAGACCATGTCTTATGGTTACCCTAAAATTGTGATCTTCCAATCCCTAAGGCATCTTGCCTCTAAATATTTATCCTAGGGTGGTATAGACTAGGGGAACTACCCTATGAATTCTCATAAATTTTTTTTTGGCCAAATAGTCCTTTAATAAATCTTTTAATTTAATCACTAGGTCACTTTACACATGAAGTACTATGATTTAGCATCCTCTGACCTAGGCAATTTTTCCTGAGATGTATATTGATAAAATATTGCTGCCTACAGAGTTTCATAATTTTTCTTTAATTATTTATTCCCATTTCCTATTTAATATCAAATTCACACAAATTCTATTTTCCAAATGAAGTATAGGCATTATGTAATCAAAAATTTTAGAAAAATTACAGAACTTTTAGAGCACTAATTTATGACTATTGGCAGAGAATCATCAGCATTTATTGTGTAATGGCCTATAAAATTCCATTATAGCATATTTACCAAAAATGCCATTATATTAATCTAACAACTAACAATGCATCCATTAATTCTGAGAAATTTATGCAAAACTAATAATACCATTTTATAGCAGTAGAATAAATTCCAAAGTTTTCAGAGGTATATATCCATCATTTCAAGAATTAATAAGATAAGGGTAAAATGGGCAATTTAAGATATCTACTCCAAAAGTTCCTCACAACAGAGGGATCATATTTTTCCTAAGTCAAATGTGACATTATCTATGCCTTGGCAAAATTTTAGAATTTGTACTTGAGGAAAACCTATTTTCCAAATTTTATCTCCAAGATAGCCATTTTTAAAATAAATTCAATAAATGGAATTTTTGATTCCCAAAATTCCATGATTAATTTGAGGGATGAAATTTACTCTAATGAACCACTGTAAATAATTTCAAGACCTTTGCATGTCACAATTGGGCTAAATACACTATATTTGCATTTTTGCTAATTGCACACCAAGGCATAACATAAGCTAACACATGCAAGTGGATTCTCCAACATGCAGTGAACCCAAGGTGCTGAAAATTTTATCATGCACCAAGGATGACCCCACTGACCTACCACCAAGATTTGGGGCCATGGGGAGGAGTAGAACTCCTTATATTTCATTTATTTGTATTTTGATATTTTAGCAAAACCTATAGGAAATTTTCTCTAAAAAATTTAAAATTTTGGCAAGGGCTAAGTATGCCCTAATCATGCATGTGCCCAAAATTTGGGGCCATGGTGACTAATGGTTTGACCTGGGCATCCAATTTAATTTCTGCCCTACTCTAGGACCAGTCCTAGGATAAATGTTCTACAGGACTGCACACTATACCAAATCACATGTTTAGGGTGGCAAATTAAAGATAAGACCCTTGGCTACAATTTTCATTAAGAGACTAAGTTCTGAAAATGCCTCTAAGAGGCCTACAATTGACATGCAAGGTGGATGTAGAAATGTGACAGAAATTTCACTATTCATTAAAACCATAACAAAATAATTTGATTTTGTTTTTAAATAATCAGCCGCACGAATCTTAAAGCACATTTTAACGGCATCCGTTTATCTCCTACCTCCAGCCAACGACAGGGATTGAATCTGGCCGGAGCATCTTTGCTGGCTGTTTCCGGCCAGCTGAGGCGGCGCCACCCCCGGCCAACGGTGCCATCACCTTCACGGTGGTGGTGGCTATCGTTTCCCGGTGATGGGGCGGCGGGAGACGGCGGCGACGGCGATCCCGAGTGGTTTAGAAAGCTTGGAAAATTCTCTCATTTCTCCCATGGCATCGGGCTCAATGGAGCCCGATATCTCCCATAGTTGATCTAGGATTCTAGTACGGGTAGAGGTGAAGTAAAACGGACCTGAGTGGCGGCGCGGCGGTGAGTTTGACGGCGGGTGGCCATTCCCGACCTTGCTCCGGCGAGATTTCTTGGATTCATGGTTCCTGCACCGTTTCCTTCGATCCAGTAGTCGATTTCTACTCGCCTGAGCTCACTGAAGCTAATGGAGGGGGTGAATTGGGCTGAGGTGGGCTATATGTGGAGTTAACTACAAAGTTAGCTCAGTTTTGAGCTTTGGAGGCTTCACCCAGCTGCCAAGTGGCTCACATCCCTGGTTTTCTGCTGGAAATGAAGAGGTTAGGTCGGTCACCTGGTTTTGGGCAGCTAAAACCAACTGATGGGGTGGCCATGTGGCCATCCTTCCCTTTATTTCCCCTTTCTCTCTCCTCTTCTTCTCCAAATTCCTTTTCTACCCCTTTGCATGTATTCTCTTTCCTGATCTTGGGGGTTATGGGTTGTCTTTGACCACTTAGGTTGGCCTTGGGCTGATTTGGATGGGCTTAGCCCAATGGGATTGGGTTTGGCCTTCATTTTCTCTCTTAAGGTCAATTTGTTGACCAAATTGACTTTTAGGGTTGACTTGGTCAACCATGGTGGGTGGACTGACCCTACTTGGTGGAAATAGGTCTAGTGGCACCACCCAACTTGGGTTGGGTCAAGGGGGTGCCCTACTTAGGCTAATTGGGCTTATGAGTGTGGGTTTGACCAAATTATGCCCAAGGTTGACTTTGGTCAATTGGGGTCAAAGTGTTGACCTAGTGACATGCCTTAGGGTCCACTTAGATTGTTTTTATGGTTAGGGCAATGTGGTGGGGTCATGGTGTGGCTAGGGTCCCTAATTAGGCTAGTTTGACCTAGTTTGACTTGGTCCTATAGTGGGCTCCACATGGCTACCACCCACTACCTAGGGTCAAACCTAGTTGATCTCCTTAAATCTCACCCCATGCCTAACCCAATCTAAGTTGAGGGGTGCAGAAGTAACATGAGATGTTACAATTACAATAAACAAGAAAATAATTTCGTCCCCGAAATTTAAGTTCGGGTCCACGGGGCTCTATTTGCAAGAATCATCATGAAATTTTAAGGACATAACTTAAAAGTACCTGATGCGAATAGCTCCGGGTGTTGCTCCAGCATCAGATCCCTCGGCTCCCAAGTGTACTCTTCCTGTCCATGGTTGGACCACAGCACCTTCACAAGAGGGACCTTCTTCTTCCGCAACACTCGGATGGTTGTATCGTCAATCCGGATCAGCTCCAATCTCACTGATCTGTCAGGCTCTACTGGTCCGGTTGTAGTAGTAATGTGCTGCTCCGGACGAAGGAGAGCTCTTCACAAGAAAGAGACATGGAAGACGTCATGTAATGCACCCAACTCCGGTGGCAGCTGCAGTCGGTAAGCCAGGGGGCCGATCCGCTCCACGATCAGGTATGGCCCCATGTATCGTGGACTGAGCTTCTTGTGCCTCCGCACCCGAGAGACACCGTGTACTGGACGTATCTTCAAGAATACCCTGTCTCCAACCTGGAACTCCACCTTCCGGTGCCGAGCATCATAATACTTTGCCTGTCTGCTCTGGGCCTCTAGTAGCCGATCTCTGATCAATCGAATCTGAGCCTCAGTGTCCTCTATATAATCAGATCCAAGAGCCCTGGTATCCATATCCTGCACCCATGATAGCGGTGTCCGGCATCTCCTCCCATAAAGTGCCTCGTATGGAGCCATCCTGATGCTCGCCTGGTGGCTGTTATTATACGAGAACTCAATCAATGGTAGCAACCTCTCCCAAGGCTTCCCCGTATCCAATATGCATAATCTGAGCAGGTCCTCCATGGTCCGGATGGTCCGCTCGGTCTGTCCGTCGGTCTGCGGGTGGAAGGCGGTACTAAAGGTAAGTCGAGATCCCAAGTAAGCATGCACGGCCCTCCACTCGCTCGAGGTGAACCGACCATCATGGTCCGAAACAATAGTCCTGGGGATGCCATGATATCTGACGTACTGCTCCACAAATAATCTCACCAGAACTGTAACTGGGGCATCCTTCCGAACTGGAATAAACCGCGCTACCTTGGTCAATCTATCCACTATAACCCATACAGAATCATGCCCAGAGTGGGAGCGAGGCAATCCGTGTACAAAGTCTATAGCAATGTCCTCGAACTTCCACTCTGGAACTGGCAGTGGCTGTAGTAAACCTCCCGGGCTCTTGCATTCTGCCTTCACACGCTGGCAGGTCTCGCAATGGGTTACAAAATCCGTGATCTCCCTCTTCATCCCGGGCCAATACATAGACCTCCGCAAATCTGCCCACATCTTGGTGATGCCGGGGTGCACTGAATATCTCGAGCAATGTGCCTCTCTGAGTATGTCCTCCCGGATACTGCCTCCTGCTGCTATGTAGATGCGCCCACGGAACCGAAGAAGATCATCCTGTAGCGTGTAGTCCTCGACCTTACCCCTCTCTAGGGCACTGAAAATCGGCTGTAACGCAGCATCCAGCCTCTGATGTGCTCGGATGCGCTCCTGTATATCATCGCCACTGATCACTAAGCTCAAATACTCTCTATATACGACTGGCTCGGTTTCGGACACCATGGTAATGTGCATGTCCTCCAACATCTGTAGCAGCTCTATAGACATCAATCGGGGCTCCGGTCCAGAAGTGCCGACCCTCCTGCTCAAAGCATCCGCAACCGTGTTCGCTTTCCCCGGGTGATAGTGGATCTTGTAATCATAATCGCAGAGGAACTCCAACCATCTCCTCTGTCTCAGGTTTAGGTCCTTCTGTGTATCGATATACTTGAGATTCTTGTGATCTGAAAAGATGTCACAATGAATCCCGTATAAATAATGCCTCCATATCTTCAGGGCGAAAACCACAGCCCCGAGCTCTAGGTCATGTACTGGATAGTTATGCTCATGCTTCTTCAACTGTCTCGAAGCATAAGCAATAACATGTCCATGCTGCATCAGGACTGCACCCATCCCCTGATAAGAGGCGTCCGTGTAGATCTGAAATCCTTCGCTCCCGGATGGAAGCGCAAGAATGGGGGATGAGATGAGTCGGTCCTTCAGCTCCTGAAAAGCCGTCTCACACCGCTCTGACCAAACAAAATCTGTGTCCTTCTTCGTCAAGGACGTGAGGGGGAGTGCTATCCTCGAGAACCCCTCCACGAACTTGCGGTAGTACCCTGCTAGTCCCAAGAAACTGCGGATGTCAGATGCGGTCTTCGGCCGTGGCCAATCCCTCACTGTCTCTATCTTGGCTGGGTCCACTGCTAACCCAGCCCCACTGATCGTGTGCCCCAGGAAAGCCACCTCCTGCAACCAGAACTGGCACTTCGAAAATTTTGCGTACATCTGGGTCTCCCTCAGCCTCTACAGGACCTGTGCCAGGTGCTCTGTATGCTCCTCCTGAGTCCGAGAATATATAAGGATGTCGTCGATGAATACAATCACGAAGCGGTCTAAGAAAGGCTCGAATACACGGTTCATTAGACTCATGAATGCGGCGGGAGCATTCGTGAGCCCAAAAGGCATCACCGTGAACTCGTATAATCCATAGCGTGAACTGAATGCCGTCTTCGGTATGTCCTCTTCCCTGATACGGAGCTGGTAGTAGCCGGATCGCAGATCTAGCTTGGAGAACCAGAAGGCTCCCTGTAGCTGGTCAAATAACTCATCTATCCGAGGCAGAGGATAGGTATTGCGGACCGTTAACCGATTCAGCTCCCGGTAATCTATACATAATCGCAGTGATCCGTCCTTCTTCTTCACAAAGAGAACTGGCGCTCCCCATGGCGATGAACTGGGCCGTACAAATCCTGACTCGACTAGCTCCTGCAGTTGAGTCCTGAACTCTGCTAACTCCCTGGGAGCCATCCTGTAGGGTGCCCGGGACACCGGCTTCGCTCCCGGTACTAGCTGAATCCTGAAATCCAAGTCTCTAGCAGGCGGTAGCCCGGGCAATTTCTCCGGGAATACGTCGGAGAAATCCCGGACCACCGGAATATCTGAGATAGTCGCCTCTGTTCCCACCATCTCGAAGCAGACAAGATAAACTTCTTCACCCTGCTCATGGGCCTTCACAGCCTGTATAGAAGATAACAGTAGGTGGCAGATAGGCTGAATACCTTCAACGATAACATGAGAGTCGTCATGCCTTAGCGTGATCCTTCTGGACGGACAATCTATCTGGGCATGGTTCCGATGCAACCAGGCCATGCCCAAGATCAAGTCAAAGTCCTGCAGCTTCAGAATAGTTGCCGGCACCTCAAATGCCTTGCCGCCAATCTCGGCCTCCATATCACAATGTGCAGTGGTCCGCAGCTCCGACCCATCGGGTAGACACACACTCATCTCTAGTCCAGGGAACCTCTCCACGCCTTCGAGTCCGTCAATGAAGGCCTCGGATACGAACGAGTGCGAAGCACCCGTGTCGAAGAGAGTATGAGCGGGCTTGCCGCTGATCATAACTATGCCTGAGGTTTGTTTTTGTGAAAGTTAATTATTATCCTATAGTTCCAGGTACTATATATATAATTTGAAAACTCAAGAAAATCAATAATTAACTTCAAGTACCTGTGATAACCTCCTCGGGATTCCTCGGCTCTGTGAGGTCCAAGGCGTATATCTGCTCCTGCTCGCGTCTCCTGCCGTGATATCCCCGACCTCGGCCTCGTCCTCGGCCTCGTCCTCGGCCTCGTCCTCGCCCCTGCTGTACTGGGGCCACTGG
The DNA here is from genome assembly GCA_039583875.1 of Platanthera guangdongensis. Taxonomy (NCBI): domain Eukaryota; kingdom Viridiplantae; phylum Streptophyta; class Magnoliopsida; order Asparagales; family Orchidaceae; genus Platanthera; species Platanthera guangdongensis. The sequence goes on from CM077148.1 coordinate 186,907,230, forward strand.
AGGTGGAGGAGGAGGAGGGGGATGGAATCGGTGCGGGCACTCCGACCTGATGTGCCCGGGCTGGCGGCATCCGTAACAAACCACTTGTCGGTGGCCTCGGTCATCCTGTCTCCTCGGATCATGCATCTGTAGAGGTGGGGGAGCCAATGCTGGAGGAGGCCCCTGCTCCTGCCTGAAGTTGGGACAACGACGTCCCCCACCCTTCCTGTATCTGATGGTCCTGCCTCTCTGAGAGCCCCTACTGCTCTCTCCTGATGTCGACCCATCAAATGGTCTCTTCCCTCCGGCTCGCACCATCAGCTGGTTAGCCTCCAGCTTCTTCGCCATCTCAATGATATGCCTAGATGTGCCATAAGAAATGAATAGCAATGCCTGCCTCAAATCGTCCCTGAGGCCCCGGTAAAATCTCTTGGCATACCTCCTATCATCGGTATCCTGAATCCCTGCGAACCTGGCCAAGTGGGAGAATTCTCTCTGGTACTCTATCACTGATCTAGTCCCCTGCTTGAGGTTCAAAAACCTCTCCTCCAAAGCATCTCTGTCCGTAGCAGAGACGAAGTGCTCCAGAAACACATCGCCAAACTCCTCCCAAGATATCTCTGACAGCTCAAAGTCCGCATAAGTAGACTCCCGGACTGATTTCCACCATCTCTTTGCATGAGCCTCCAGCATAGAGGTGGCTAGAGGTACTGCCTCGCCGACTGGACAGCTGATGCCTGCTAAGATCTCATGTATGGCCTCCAGCCATTCTTCTGTCTTCACCGCATCCTCTGTCCCACGGTACGTCGGTGGGGACAGGCTCTTGAATGCACTCAGCCAGCTCGACCCCGGATTTGGCTGTGGAGCCGGGACTTGCTGGGCTCTAAAGGCATCCAAAATCGTCGTCAGGGTCTGCCCCATCTCCGTATGTAGGAATGGAGTGGCAGCTGGAGGGGGAGGAGCCACATTTTGTGGCGCGGCGACCTGTGGGGGTTGCATAAAAGTAAGGTTTAAAACAAAACTGGCCTAACCCATTGTACTTTGTGGACCATTTATGTGACTTTACACATGGGCACACCACTGCTTCCGCTGCATAGTTTGTCCCCAAACTAATGCTCGGGCGGGGTGGTCCCATGTTGTGGACTTCTTTCTCATATGATCGTTGTTCAAGTGATACCAGTTTGTAAGACCCCCCTCCCCCTTACCAAGGAGGGCTACCGGATCTTATGCCCAGAACCGCCGTCTTACGGTGGCACTAACTCACGTGTTAGTCGACACCGCAATACGCCGATTCTGCCAGCTAGTACGATCATTAACCTGTAGGCCAATATGAGAAGAAAGAAGTAAACTGTATATGTAAAACTATCAGTTCACAAGTCACATAGTACAATCATGTAAAAAAATGAATAGTACATCACAATAGTCCACAATAGAGTACAAATGAAAGAGTAAAAAGGGCTTATGCCCAGTACATCAAATCTCTCTCTCACAAAATCATAAATGCGGAAGCTATGCTAGAACATCAGATCTCGTCCCACCTGAGGACGCACAGTAGTGGTAGTAGCCTGCTGAAGCGGTATCTGCTCCTCATGTCCTGCCTCCTCGACGTGCTGGTGCTCCATCTCCACGGGCTCCTAAAAATAGTTGGTCACCGACCATTAGTCAAAAAGACTAAGTCGTTTCCTCCGCACCTCGCCCCGCAGCTCCTAGGCACCGAGCGGGAGGACGAAGCGGAGGACAACAAGGGGTAGCAAAGTGGAAGCAGGTGACAATATCTAACTAGAGTTGTAATAAGTAATGTAATTCTACTCTAGCAGTTCGAAGTACGGTACAAGTAATAAGTAAGAGCGGTGCAGTAAAGGAAAGTAAAGAACAGTAATATGAACAAGTAAATAAACTAAACTACCACTATGCTATCATCACAAACGTACCCTAACTTATATAAATGCCCATACAAATATATAAGTTAGGATTTCCAGGAAATTTAACTTATCATATAAAAGAGCCCATACTAATTTATATGATAAGGATCTATGAAGCGTATGACCTAATATGAATGAATGATATGATGCAATTTTATGCGCAGGCAAGTGCAACTCACACACAACGACTCTGTGATCACAGACCTTTAGTTCCCACTTTTTGAGAGCTAGCATCACTCTCGGGTACCACCGCTGTGGCTACGGCAGCAGCGGAGCGGGCGTCTCCGCTTCTAGACCGGTATGCACACTACCAAGCCTTAGACCCCTCTCATACGCCTCTGTACACGTCCAAGGTGCACTCTAGAGTCTCGCGTACGTACTTTACTGACAAACCCGTCAGTCTTGTTTGGTCGGATGTGTGTTATCGGGGATCGTCCTCCAGACCGCAGTGTAAAACAACCCACTGGCCCCTCTAACTCTCACAACCGCCTGGTGCACCGTACTGCCATCGGTGTGACGAACGGCAAGTACCGCATGCCCCGCCACGATATTTATGCACATGCAAGTAATTCATACCGAGCCTGCCGCTCGCAGGACCAAACCCGTCCTGAATCCCTCAAACCCAAACCCGGGTGAGAACGCACATTAGTGCCTTTATACCAACTCCCTCAAACCCATACGGGTGAGATCGCACATTAGTGCCTTTATACCAACTCCCTCAAACCCATACGGGTAAGATCGCACATTAGTGCCTTTATACCAACTCCCTCAAACCCCATACGGGTGAGCATATACCATGAATCTCTCCAACCCTACACGGGCGAGAAGGTACAACAATGTCCTAACCTGTTAAACTACTCTTGTCTACGGGTTATTATACTTAGAGATTTAAGGTTAATCTCAGGACTGCCCCGGTATTCCCTGTGAAGGGCTCTCAAGGGGCACTAGGAACTGTGTTGGGATTACGCCCAGCGTTCCCTTTCGCAAGGATACTTATTTTAGTTGATGGCTACCCATGTATCTCCCCAGCTCTCCTTATTGCTCTAGTACAACCCTAGTGACTTAAGGTGTTACCGGGAAGCCGGCGGTCTTCCGCCGACCCCCACTCCAGTTGTTAACTAAGACTTGCACTTCTGATCTCTCACTAAGACAAATCTACCCACCAGGGTTATTCATGTTGAACTCTTCTATTTCAGCCGATAATCAATCCCCTGGTAACCCCTAAGACAAGACCTATTGTGTTATATGCAGACCATGTCTTATGATTACCCTAAAAATGTGATCTTCCAATCCCTAAGACATCTTGCCTCTAAATATTTATCCTAGGGTGGTATAGACTAGGGGAACTACCCTATGAATTCTCATAATTTTTTTTTGGCCAAATAGTCCTTTAATAAATCTTTTAATTTAATCACTAGGTCACTTTACACATGAAGTACTATGATTTAGCATCCTCTGACCTAGGCAATTTTTCCTGAGATGTATATTGATAAAATATTGCTGTCTACAGAGTTTCATAATTTTTCTTTAACTATTTATTCCCATTTCCTATTTAATATCAAATTCACACAAATTCTATTTTCCAAATGAAGTATAGGCATTATGTAATCAAAAATTTCAGGAAAATTACAGAACTTTTAGAGCACTAATTTATGACTATTGGCAGAGAATCATCAGCATTTATTGTGTAATGGCCTATAAAATTCCATTATAGCATATTTACCAAAAATGTCATTGTATTAATCTAACAACTAACAATGCATCCATTAATTCTGAGAAATTTATGCAAAACTAATAATACCATTTTATAGCAGTAGAATAAATTCCAAAGTTTTTAGAGGTATATATCCATCATTTCAAGAATTAATAAGATAAGGGTAAAATGGGCAATTTAAGATATCTACTCCAAAAGTTCCTCAAAACAGAGGGATCATATTTTTCCTAAGTCAAATGTGACATTATCTATGCCTTGGCAAAATTTTAGAATTTGTACTTGAGGAAAACCTATTTTCCAAATTTTATCTCCAAGATAGCCATTTTTAAAATAAATTCAATAAATGGAATTTTTGATTCCCAAAATTCCATGATTAATTTGAGGGATGAAATTTAATCTAATGAACCACTGTAAATAATTCCAAGACCTTTGCATGTCACCATTGGGCTAAATACACTATATTTGCATTTTTGCTAATTGCACACCAAGGCATAACATAAGCTAACACATGCAAGTGGATTCTCCAACATGCAGTGAACCCAAGGTGCTGAAAATTTTATCATGCACCAAGGATGACTCCACTGACCTACCACCAAGATTTGGGCCATGGGGAGGAGTAGAACTCCTTATATTTCATTTATTTGTATTTTGATATTTTAGCAAAAACTATAGGAAAATGTTCTCTAAAAATTCCTAAATTTTGGTAAGGGCTACGTATGCCCTAATCATGCATGTGCCCAAAATTTGGGGCCATGGTGACTAATGGTTTGACCTGGGCATCCAATTTAATTTCTGCCCTACTCTAGGACCAGGCCTAGGAGAAATGTTCTACAGGACTGCACACTACACCAAATCACATGTTTAGGGTGGCAAATTAAAGATAAGACCCTTGGATACAATTTTTATTAAGAGACTAAGTTCTAAAAATGCCTCTAAGAGGCCTACAATTGACATGCAAGGTGGATGTAGAAATGTGACAGAAATTTCACTATTCATTAAAACCATAACAAAATAATTTGATTTTGTTTTTAAATAATCAGCCGCACGAATCTTAAAGCACATTTTAACGGCATCCGTTTATCTCCTACCTCCAGCCAACGACAGGGATTGAATCTGGCTGGAGCATCTTTGCTTGCTGTTTCCGGCCAGCTGAGGCGGCGCCACCCCCGGCCAACGGTGCCATCACCTTCACGGTGGTGGTGGCTATCGTTTCCCGGTGATGGGGCGGCGGGAGACGGCGGCGACGGCGATCCCGAGTGGTTTAGAAAGCTTGGAAAATTCTCTCATTTCTCTCATGGCATCGGGCTCAATGGAGCCCGATATCTCCCCTAGTTGATCTAGGATTCTAGTACGGGTAGAGGTGAAGTGAAACGGACCTGAGTGGCGGCGCGGCGGTGAGTTTGACGGCGGGTGGCCATTCCCGACCTTGCTCCGGCGAGATTTCTTGGATTCATGGTTCCTGCACCGTTTCCTTCGATCCAGTAGTCGATTTCTACTCGCCTGAGCTCACTGAAGCTAATGGAGGGGGTGAATTGGGCTGAGGTGGGCTATATGTGGAGTTAACTCCAAAGTTAGCTCGGTTTTGAGCTTTGGAGGCTTCACCCAGCTGCCAAGTGACTCACATCCCTGGTTTTCTGCTGGAAATGAAGAGGGGAGGTCGGCCACCTGGTTTTGGGCAGCTAAAAACCAACTGATGGGGTGGTCATGTGGCCATCCTTCCCTTTATTTCCCCTTTCTCTCTCCTCTTCTTCTCCAAATTCCTTTTCTACCCCTTTGCATGTATTCTCTTTCCTGATCTTGGGGTTATGGGTTATCTTTGACCACTTAGGTTGGCCTTGGGCTGATTTGGATGGGCTTAGCCCAATGGGATTGGGTTTGGCCTTCATTTTCTCTCTTAAGGTCAATTTGTTGACCAAATTGACTTTTAGGGTTGACTTGGTCAACCATGGTGGGTGGACTGACCCTACTTGGTGGAAATAGGTCTAGTGGCACCACCCAACTTGGGTTGGGTCAAGGGGGTACCCTACTTAGGCTAATTGGGCTTATGAGTGTGGGTTTGACCAAATTATGCCCAAGGTTGACTTTGGTCAATTGGGGTCAAAGTGTTGACCTAGTGACATGCCCTAGGGTCCACTTAGATTGTTTTTAGGGTTAGGGCAATGTGGTGGGGTCATGGTGTGACTAGGGTCCCTAATTAGGCTAGTTTGACCTAGTTTGACTTGGTCCTATAGTGGGCTCCACATGGCTACCACCCACTACCTAGGGTCAAACCTAGTTGATCTCCTTAAATCTCACCCCATGCCTAACCCAATATAAGTTGAGGGGTCCAGAAGTAACATGGGATGTTACAATGGGAGAGCTCAAGTATTTCTTGGGACTTCAAGTGAAACAGTCTGAGGATGGAATCTTCATCTCTCAGACGAAGTTCACAAATGAACTCCTCAAGAAATTCGGTATGGAGAATGCAACCTCTATGAGGACTCCAATGGGATCCACTATGTCTCTGGATAAGGATGAGAAAGGTAAACCTTTCGATGAAACCAAATACAGAAGCTTCATTGGATCCCTGCTCTACCTTACTGCCAGTAGACCGGATATCATGTTCTCCACATGTGTCTATGCCAGATATCAGGTGAACACTAAGGAATCTCACTATGTCGCTGCAAAGCGAATTCTAAGATACCTTAAAGGTACTCCCAATCTTGGCTTGTGGTACCCGAGAAACAATGATGTCGAGTTAATCGGTTTTTTCAGATGCTGATTTTGCAGGGAGTAGGGATGACAGGAAAAGCACCTCCGGGACGTGTCAATTCCTCGGACGAAGGCTTATTTCATGGAATAGCAAGAAACAGAATTGTGTTGCAATCTCCACAGTAGAGTCTGAGTACATCTCGGCAGGCAGCTGTTGCGCACAACTCCTATGGATCAGAAACTAGTTAGCCGACTACGACCTTCAGTTCAAGGAAGTACCAATGTACTGCGACTCCTCCAGTGCAATTGCAATTGCCAACAATCCGGTTTCGCACAGCAGAACGAAGCATATTGAAGTGCGCTACCATTTCATTCGGGAGCACGTGGAGAACAAGGACATTTCTCTCTGTTATGTCCCCACGGACAAGCAGATTGCAGACATATTCACAAAGCCCTTAGACGAAGCCAAGTTCAGTCTTTTCAAAACTGAATTGGGGATGCTAAACTATGAGGAATGAAGACTACAGAAGCTTCAGGCTGGTGCACGAACTGAGGGGGAGCAAGGGGTCAAATGCTACATACCCCGATTTGTAGAAGCTGAAAAGGGGGAGATTACCCTCTCGGCTAAGGCTAAGGTGGCTCCAAAGTTTGTTCTCAAGAAACCGGTACTGGTAATGAATATCTCTCTCAACTCAATTTCAAGGTTTTGATTTTCATTCCCATACGCTCTATTCACCTTAGCTTGTAGGGTTTAGGCTTCTTCAAATAGGGGGAGATTGTTGGTATTGTATCCACAACGTACCTGATTTGAAGAAGCCCCTGAACAAGCTAAGGGAAATAGATAATGTATTTGACAAAATATTTCAAGTTGTGCTTGCAGTTATTCCACGCTAAGTGCACACCAATGTCAGGGTGCAGTAGGTCAATATACACGGGTCTGCACGACGTAATCCCTCGTTGAGCAGATCAGTGTGTTGGCCTACGTGTACTCTCTCTATTGGAGTGCACTTACTTTCAAGTACAGGACTGTGATCTTGCAAGAGCAGACAAGGAGCAAGGATGGGTCAAAGAGTAGCTCATGGGTGGAAAGACGAAAATTCGTCTAAGTGTAAATCGAAGTGATTCTCGCCGATTCGGCGAGAATCACTAGTGATTCTCGCCGAATCGTCGAGAATCACCGGCTGATTCTCGGCAACTCGATCCAGCTACTTCAAAGCGAGCAACTCTGATGCTAAGTAATAATCGACGAGAATCACCAAGTGATTCTCGCCGATTCGGCGAGAAACCCTAGTGATTCTCGCCGAATCGTCGAGAATCACTGGCTGATTCTCGCCGTTTCTTTCCGGCTTTATCAGAGCGTGCAATCAAGTCAACATCGAAGAGAATCATCTTTGATTCTCGCCGAATCGGCGAGAATCACCTTTGATTCTCGCCGATTCGACGAGAATCACCTTCGATTCTCGCCGATTTTGACTTGGCGATTTTCTGGAAACCGCTGGACCGGTTTCTGCCGCTGGCACTGTTTTGAACTGGGGTTAGGGTTTCTTCATGTGGGACCCATAATGGTTATAATGGAGTATTTCCACCGAGTAAATATACGCGTATTTTGAACAGATAAGATACACAGAAAGAAGCCGAGCGACGATCTTGACCTAAAATCGCGAAACTGCTCCGCCGCCGTCGCCGCTCGTGCAAGTCGTTCGCCGACCGTTTGATCTTAGTTTCCTCCAGATCTCCCGGCGATTGAAGCATAGCCAAGCATAGCGTCTCACGCGTCTAACCAGAGATCCCTTGTCTCTTGATTTGTTGATCGGGAAATCCTTCCCCGTCCAAATCGATCGAGACGACCGATCCTAGTGTGACCGTTGGAAGACCTAGCTAGCTTTGCTACGAAGTTTGGATCTCCAAAGTACAGCAGCCGCACACCGTTGTCGCCGCCGATCCCGTGAACCAAGCCGCCGCCCATCTTGCCGCCGCCGGTTCCGGGGAGATTCTCTCCAAGAGAGATCTAGGGTTGTGGACTCTTCGTGGACTTCAAGAACACGTCGTCAACGAAGAGGGACACCTTAGTCTCCAAAAGTAGTTTGTATTTCTTGTACATTCTAGTTCATTTTTGTTGTAAAGGAACGTTGGTTCCGAGTTGTAAGGGTTGGGTGCAACCCGTGTTGTGGGAGTGTTGTCTCCTACGTGTGGAAGGGTTCCTTCCGATAGTGCAATGATTGGATTTTAATCCTGTTGGTGAAGTGACCGAGTCGTCCTTGTTGGGAGATAGGTCGAAGGGGGAAAGTGGATGTACCCAAATCGGGGAACCACTATAAATTGCTTGTGTACCTTATTTGCTGTGTTGTTTTGTTTTCTTGTGCAGGTACAACTTTAAATTCCGCAAAAACACTGCATGTCACCTATTCCCCCCCCATAGGTGAAGATAGTTGACACTAGGTGGACTTTCAATACCAAAGCAGCCAATATATATCAAAAGCCCAACAAGTACAATGCAGGCAACAAGATATTTCAACCAGCCAAAGGAGAAATCCGACCACAAGCCCAACCCAACAAGGGCAGCAAGTCCATGAAAGCCCAAATAAATAAAAGGGAAACCCAATCTCATCCAAGGGACCAAATAAATGAAACACCAAAATAAAAATCAAAAAACAAAATTCGTCAAAATATTGCGATAATATCAATGTGCCTTTTTCATCATTGGGGAGCGAAAAATAAATGAAATTGTGTGCGTGAAATTTTGGATTGTCACAAATCGTCCCCACTAAAAGAGTTTTCGACCCCGAAAATTAACTTGAGAGTGTTACGGTCGTCATAATTTGCCTGTCGGCGTCAACTGGAATATGCTTGAATAGCGGGTTATTCGTGTAATGTCTTTGTACTATCTGTGACACAATTTATTTAAAACCTGTCCCTCTAATACCAATCTGTAGAGACCCAAATCCTGGGCTCTTCAACTGAATCAAGGATCAGACAACAGTTTTGAATAAAAGTGTCACAGAACATCACAATGCAAATTACAAAGAACATACACCAAGCTTTTTATTTCATTTCTGCATTTATTACACGATCATTTACACATATACTATATATGCTTGTTACAATAGATACACGAAAGTCCAGTACAACGAGCTCTATGCCAATCCCGGGCTTCAAGTATTGCTTTTACCAGTTCAGCTGGCAAGATCCTGCATGTTTTGCTTGGAGTTGGTCCTGCTGTCTAAAAAATAAATCCACTCTGGATTAGTCATAAAAATATGACTAGGTGAGATAAATATTTCGTAAAATGTAGTACATGCAAACAATGGAAATACTATTAATATGCATACAATACAATAGTGAATAATATCCTTTTTAAAGCTGAAATCTTAATTACCCCTTAATTTAAGTTACATAAAATAGGAAATGCTCCGGTGATGCAAACATGAATTGGGCCCCGCTCCCGAAGGACGTAATTGTAGGCTCACCCCTACTGGTGAATCCATCAGTGGATGCCTCCACATCATTGGATTCGAAACCATCACATTTCCCCATGCAGAGTTTTAAATGAATTTTATCTTGTCGTGAATATGGGGTTATAATAAAATGATCCCCTCAGAAATAAATATATCGCTTTCATGTTTTTCCCTTGCCCACATTTTATCCCACAGCGATATCTTAATGAGTTAAACTTATATGCACAGGCATTTGTGTATTTCATAAAATGCAACAGAATAGGAAAGTACGTGAATAACTAATTCAAGAAATAAGAAACTCACCACAACTTTGCCTTTATTCGCATTTCCGTCATGATTTCCTTGCGACGCTATCCTCTATTTTTGAAGTCTTGGGAACCACTGAAATTATACACACATTTATTGGGTTGCGTCACTTGGAATGCATAGCGGAAAGTGCAAAAGATTTAGAAAGGCTTGCAAAATCATCGGAAAACTAAAACGATAAACCAGAAATCGCAAAAAGACCAAAATTTGATTTATGTCTTGCTGGACAGCCATAAATATGCCCCAAAATGGGCTAAAACCAGCCCCCAAATTGACTTTCCATCCTCTAAAAAAATCTGTCCAACAAACCATAAAAAGTGAGCCAAACTGCCCAAAACAGGACCTAAAACAGCCACAAAACAGTAAGAAAACAGCCTAAAAATCAGCAAAAAGATGACATTCTCACAGCAGGAGAGAAATAGAAGCAATTCTCAAACTATTGGTAGAGGTACAACAACGCAGCGGCTAGTGGGGGCAACAGCCGAGGCAGCAACAACTCAGGTTTAGCAGGGAGCAGCGGCCTAGGACAACACTATTCAGTTAGTGGGGCTTGGGAGCAGCAGCCAAGAGTAATAGCCGAGGCAGCAAGCTTCTAGCACAGCTCAGCAAAATGGTAGAAGAGGCAGCAGGAGCACAGCTAGGGGCAGTGCTGCCGTAAGACAGCAGAGAACATCAACTCGGCCAGCAGGAAACAGTAGAAAAGAGGGAGAGCAGGTGGATGAGGAGAGGCAGAAATCCACCAGATATTTAAAGAGAAGTATGGGCGGTGAAGAGGCAAGAAGAAGCCAAAATGGATTTGGTAACTCAGCTAGGTGTCACCAAAGTAATTTCAGCTAACACCAAGTGTCAAAACTCAACAACCAAATGTCCAAACACAAGCCCAAACTCAGCCAGCAACATATCCAGCCACCAGCCAGCACAACCAGCACAACCGACATTATCCATCCAGCATTTTAACAATGCAGCCAACCTACTTACAAGCCAGCACAAGATATATATACCAAAGCAGCCAATATATATCAAAAGCCCAACAAGTACAATGCAGGCAGCAAGTTATTTCAACCAGCCAAAGGAGAAATCCGACCACAAGCCCAGCCCAACAAGGGCAGCAAGTCCATGAAAGCCCAAATAAATAAAAGGGCAACCCAATCTCATCCAAGGGACCAAATAAATGAAACACCAAAATAAAAATCAAAAACAAAATTCGTCAAAATATTGCGATAATATCAATGTGCCTTTTTCATCATTGAGGAGCGAAAAATAAATGAAATTGTGTGCGTGAAATTTTGGGTTGTCACATCATATATCCACCCATTATTTCACTTATCCCTTCAAAATTATCTCTTGTAAGTTCCACATCTTTTTGCGCATGTCTCAAGCATGAGTGAAAGAAGGAGAGGCATGCGTGGGGTGGATGTTAGCAAAATTTGTCCAACTGATCTCCATTTTCAAATTTTCGTTATCAAACAATGAGGGGACTTGTTACAAGCATTTCCATTTATCTTATTTTCTGCTTGAGTGTTGGGCGAGCAATAATTATGAGCAATAATTATGTACGAGTAGCTTTCTCTATTTTGCGAGCGGATAAAACCAAGAGCGTTTATTGTTAGATTCAACAATCGCAGAAAATAAAGAAAATAATAAAAAACAAATTGGGCTGCACTCGTATGGGTAAGGGTAGCGCAGGAAGAATTTTCCGTTGGGCATTTCTTAGGCCACTCTTAAGAAATTATTACGGCCCATGAAACGGACAGTCCGTCAACAGCTCGGAAACGTTGAGCCGCCACCGCCATTTTCTACCTCCAAGCCGTCTCCATTCTTTCCCGGCTTCTCTTTCGTCCCGGCCCGACCCTCTCTTGGGTTCTTTGATGCCGGTGGCGGGGATCTGAAAGCATCGCTCGCTGCATCGGCGGCAAGCGATGAATCCTTCTCGGTCCATGAATGTCGAAAGATCCTCGCTGTGCAACTGCGTCGTAAACTTCTTGCTGGAAGAAGGATATACGCTGGCCGCCTTCGAGCTCCTGCATGAGCTCCTCGAGGACGGACGGGACGACCAGGCCATTCGCCTGCGCGAGTACTTCTCTGACCATGCTCTCTTTCCTTCTGATCAGATCGCTCGCTTCAACTCCATCAGAGGTTGACTCTTGCCCCCACCGCATTAATTTCTTGCTCCTGCATCTTCTTCTACCCTATGCACTTCTCTTAAATGCCGTTTCATTTGGGGCTTTATTACCATTTCCCATTGAAGTCGGATCTGGATCTCTAGTCCACGAGAGGTCACTGGAATTCAGCATCTGATCCTTTTGAACTACATTTAAAGGAATCGATTTAAATATCCTTTTAGCTCATTCAAATCCTTTGAAATTACTATGTGATTGAATTTGCTCTCCCTTTGGTATGATTACATGTTACTGAGAATTACTTGTTATAAGTTGCAAACATAATCGCCTAGCAATTAGACTGCAGGACTGGTGTGCGGCAGTGAGTAGTATTTTATGTTCATACATTTTGATAGGTTCAATTAGTCACCGGATAGGTTCAATTATTTTATGCTTATGACTGATGTTGAGAACATTTGAGCAAATTAATGGCACTGAAACTACTTCTCCAAATAGGTTGTGCTATCGCTAAAATGAAATTGTTCCTTTGTACATTATTTCAGCTGCGGATCCACAAACTTTACTTGAGGAGAAACAGATATTGGAAGAGAAATTGGCGGTCACTGAATATGAGCTTCGATTAGTTCAGGAAGATGTCACAAGACTGAAATCGGATTTAGAAAAGATAAGTGAAGCCCGTGCAGATGAAAGTAAGTCTATGCTTGCATGACTATCAACATAAGTTTTTTCATCACATTATTTTTGAATTTTCTTAACGCGTATTCTTTACACATTTTTTCTTTATGTTACATATTTACTCTATGTTTAGGTATGGATAATAAGGCCATATAATCCATTATATTATCCTTATGGTATTTGGGTATGTATTAATGTTACGGATGCGGATGACAACACAGAGCATGAAGAGGCATCGATAGTTAGATGAGTCTACTCCGGGAGGAAGGGACTTGCAGTGGAGACAACGACATGATTTCTGATGACCCAGGATGTGTGTTATCTTATTAAGTTGCATTTTTAATTTTAGTTGGGTAATTACGCTTATGACACCATGAGGGGTTCTAGTACCCTAACTCTATTGTGTTTTGTTATGCTTGTTATTTTGAAGTGAAATTGGAGTCTAGGGATGGCCAAGAGGCTTTTCCTTGGATTTTTCTCCTCTCTCTCATTCTCCTTGTTTTGGAACTGTGAAACCTGAGGGGGTAACAATTAATCTATAATTATACCCACCTTTAAGTTGTTAGGGCAACTTTGTCAAATGAATATATTTGGATTATTCCTCATATCCTCTCTCCTTTGCTCTAATTTTCTCACTTTGAGTGTTCTACCCTACATCATCCTCCGCTCTCCCTTTCTCTTTTATCCTACCTCTCCTTTCAAAGAAGTTCTCGTCATTCTAATTTCTTGAAGTGCACATTGGTTATGATATAAATAATAGAACAATTTAATGATCAATTTAGTCCACTAATAAATAATTGTTTTGGCAAGGAATTTGGGCATACAACAACACTCAAGCTTTTATCCCACTATAATGGGGTTGGCTATATGGATCCTTTGTCGCCATTTTGTCCTATTTTTTGTCATAATCTCACTAATGCCTAATTACATCATGTCTTTCCTTATAGTTTCATTCCAAGTCTTTATTGGTCTACCCCTCCCTCCTTTAACTTGCCTAGTGACTAGACTCTCACAACGCTTAACAAGTGCCTCTAATGGTCTCCTTTGTGCACGTCCAAACCATCTTAGTTGAGCTTCTCACATCTTCTTTGTAATTGGTGTTACTCCTATCTTATCCCTCATACATTCATTCGTAATTTTATCCAGTCTCGTGTGTCTATACATTCACCTAAGCATTCTCATCTCCGCAACTCCCATTTTTTTGCTCATGTACACAATTCACTGCCCAACACTCAGAACCATAGACCATCACTGGTCTAATTATAGTACAGTAAAACTTGCCCTTAAGTTTTAATGGTGCTCTACGATCACATAAGATCTTTGACACACCTCTCCACTTCAACCAACCCGCTTGGATTCTCTGTGTCACATCTTTATCAATACCTTTGTCATTTTAAACCATCGATCCAAGATATTTAAAACACTCATTATGCGAAATATCTTGATATCCCAACTTAATAATGAAGTCATCCATCCTTCTTGCATTGCTAAATTTAAGCTCCATATACTCTGTCTTTGTCCTGCTCAACCTAAAACGCTTCTTTTTTAAATTGTCTCGCCAAGATTCAAGTTTTGCGTTTACACCCTCGCGCATCTCATCGACCAAAACAATATCATCCGCTAACAATAAACACCAAGGTATTGCTTGTTGGATATGTCCGGTGAGCTCATCTACGATAAGGGTAAAGAGATAAGGGCTTAAAGCTGAACCTTGATGTAAGCCAACAATGATAGGGAATTCTTATGTTGATCCTCCAGATGTCCTCACCCTTGTCACTGAATTTGTATACATATCTTTGATTATTTCAATGCATGATACATTTACATATATTTTTAAGACTCTCTATAAGATCTTTTAGAACTCTATCATAAGCCTTCTCTTGATCGATAAACAACATATGCAAATCTTATTTTCTTTCTCGGTAGTTGTCAATGAGTCTCCTCAAGAGATGTATAGCTTCCATGGGCAACCGCCCTGACATGAATCCAAATTGATTCTCCGAGATGTTAGTCTTCCGTCTTACTCTTCTTTCTATTACTTGTTCCCGTAGTTTCATGGTATGACTTATTAATTTAATTCATCTGTAATTAACACAACTTTGTATATCTACTTTGTTCTTATACAAAGGTACTAAAATAATTTCTCTTCATTGACCTGACATCCTTTTTGACTTCAGTATCTTATTAAAAAAACATGTAAGGTACAAAATTTCTTCATTTCCTTGACATTTTCATACTTTGATGGGTATATCGTCTGACTCAACTGTCTTTCCATTTTTCATCTTCTTTAAAACATCAATTATCTCTGATACTTGAATTTTATGATAAAACGTTATG
The DNA here is from genome assembly GCA_039583875.1 of Platanthera guangdongensis. Lineage (NCBI taxonomy): Eukaryota > Viridiplantae > Streptophyta > Magnoliopsida > Asparagales > Orchidaceae > Platanthera > Platanthera guangdongensis. The sequence goes on from CM077148.1 coordinate 186,922,429, forward strand.
TTCTTATACTCTTCTGATTTACTTAACTCTTTCAAGTTCAATTAATTGTATTTTATTTAATTGTATTCACATCATCCGTCAAAATTTTATCTGTTTCATCCTTTATGCATTTTACTTGACTTAAATCTCTTGTATTTCTTTCTCTAACTCGAACAATTTTATACATGTCACGCTTTCCATCTTTGATATCCAGTCGCTTATAAAATTCTTCATAAGTTTGACTTCTTGCTTCTTACTGCATGTTTTGCTTTTTTTTGGCGACTTTATGCCTGGCTAAGTCGCCAAAAAATTTGATGACAAATGTTTGATATTTACAAATATAATAGATGAAACATAAATAATCAAAAGTATACCTGAATTCTCAATCATATTAGAGTCCTCAAATCAGATCACTAAAGTCTTTGTTTCTCAATCATATTAGAGTCCTCAAATCAGATCACTAAAGTCCTAAACAAAGATGATATAAGATATGCATTTATGTTATTTATCTTAGGTAAAAATCAATGGAAGTAGATGTCATTTTTGAGCCTCCTGAAATTGCTACAACACTGCTTTCTGAAACTCTTCTAGATGTAATTGAAAACTCATTTGTTGATGTTATGTGGGAATAACGACCATTTTAGCTAATATCTTTGATCAAAAGTACTTGATATGACCTATCTCCTTACCATACTTATACATCAATTTATCTCAGAAACTACCAAAAGAAACACTTGAATCTGACCCGATGGCCCCCTCACATAGTGTCATCTTTCTTGGTCACCCCATGACTTGCATCCCAAGTAATTCAGATTTTTGGCAGCGAACTCTCATTGTAATGGCCATTAACATCCTCATTCAATCAGACTATTGTGGCAAAGTAGTTCTACAGCCGAGCCACCTCGACAACAAGAAGGGTTACCTCAGTTTCAAGGACTTTCATTTTCTTTGCGGAGTCCTCAGCCAGGATCACCAGCCTTTGTTAGGTCTGCAAATAACCGAAAAATTTGTATCATTGAAGGAATACAGAAAGAAAAAAGGTATAAGCGATAATTCCAGTTAAGTCTCAGCTCTCTGAAGAGCATTTTTTAACGAGGCCATTTTTTGTTCCTGCTAGTCCAAAGCATCGTTGTCCTGGAAATAGGAGCTCCCCATGATTTGGACACCCACAAGTACGTACAAGCGGATGGGAGATGGCTGAGTGGAATGATGATTGACTCACGGAAATAAGCACGCCTCATGAACGTATGTCTGAGCTTGAAAATGGCTCAAGATGGCTCTTCGGGGATGAAGGATAGAATATCTAAATGGACTTCCACTATATTGTTTTTCTCCGACTGTCGTGGATAGAGGCCTTGAACTCGAAGTGGCGGTGGTTGTGTTACACGCACAGTGACGATGAATTAGAGCATTTTATTTTGTTTTGATCATTATGTAATTTTATTTTGCTGGGGTATTATTTTAATTTGTAAGTTATTCCCTATTCCCTATATAAGCAGGAGACTTGAGAGTATTAAACATTTTTGGATCATTAGAGTTTTTGATCTCTCATTTGGAGAGAGACTTCAAGAAAGGGCCAGCTTCCTGAGGTTAGGCACGAGTAGCGTTTGTGAATTTTATCTTGTTTTCAAGCTCGTTTACAATCAAATTTTTGGGTTAGTAACATTGGTACGGCCTGCGTACCACCCACCTTTTTGATCGTCGACATATACTAGCTGTCCGGTTTCAGCTTCATTGCCATAGGCCTCTCCCGCTTGGAATCCTCACACGCATGTGCCCAACTGCGCTGCTCTTCCTTCCAGCCTCGCTCGACCCTTCCCCACGCCATCGTTGGTCCCTTCCCCACGCCGTCGTTAGTCCCGTGCCACTCCTCCGATGCTTAGTTATTAAAGGCGCAAGGAACACCAAAGCGCAAAAGTGTCTTTGAGCCTAGGCGCAAGGCGCAGGCGCGCGCCTGACGAGGGCAAGGCGCAATCACATTCATTTTAAATAATCAAAATCAAACATTAGTTCCTCTTCTTGATTAGATTCTTCATTTATTTTACTCATTAAACATTCATTATTATCATTTATATCTCTTAAAAAATAGAATCAATGTGGTCACTTGCATAATATATAAGTCTCAATGCTCGATTAAGTTTTACAAATAGTAAATCATGTAAAAATTATTGAGTTCTTAGATCATTTCTTTCTTTATTTTTAAAAAATATTTACAATAAAAATCGCACTCAGACATGTCTTTTATGCTATGTTGTCAAAGGCGCAAGGCGCACTGAGGCACAAATGAGCCCTGGAGCCTAGGCGTAGGCGCTCTCCTGAGGCACGTGAAGCACAAAATTGGGGAATTGAGCGCCCAATTCGCTGAAATTGCGCGAATTGGGCGCCCAATTCGCTGAAATTGCGCGAATTGGGCGCCCGATTCACTGGTTTTCAACGAATTGGGCGCTCAATTGCGCCTAGGGGTGTCTTGGGTGTATCCGCACCAAATTCAGAAAATAAAGTCAACTATTGATTGCCCTTATGCACTAAATTCTACATTATTTTTATTCTATATTATTTCCTGCCAATTAATTTCAGGGAACAAATTAACCATACATGTGCTGATACTAAAAATGAAGAAGAAAAATATATCAGTGTTACAGAGGAGGTCTCATTTTAAGTAAAACAACTGGGATGAGGAAGCAAGAAGAAATGAATCAAAATACATATAATATCTGGAAAAAAATTTGTTTCATTGACAAACAGTAAGATTAAAGAAATTTCATATCTATTACATTATCAGGAATGTTAAATCACCCTAAAAAAATCAACAATGACAATCTAAATAGGGAAATAAAACATTTGAACAATCAAATAATTATGACTTAAGATACAGGCATACAACAAACAATTGATAAATAAAGGAAAAACATAAAAGATAAATAATCAATATTACATTGGAAATGGAAGCCCAGTTCGCCCAGTTCGCCCAGTTCACTGTTTTACAGTGAACTGGAAGCCCAGTTCGCTGTAAAACAGTGAACTGGAAGCCCAGTTCGCTGTAAAACAGTGAACTGGAAGCCCAGTTCGCTGTAAAACAGTGACCTGAACTGGGCTTCCAGAGTTCCAGTTATTAACCAGTCAGCCCACTCTTGAAAATTAACTTCCAGTCATATTGATTTATTGTCTGGCAATCCTAAAATAAAATCAATAATGATTTATTGCCATGGTGTAATCTGTATGGGCAGCATGATATATAAACCAGTATTTTGTTTAATAGTCTTGGCCATCTAGCATGTTCGGCATGAACTCACTATTCTGCAACATTTTTTTCTATGTACAGGCAATCATAATTTTTCCCCTTAGAAATAAATATTTTTGTCACCATTTGTATAGCTAACTAATCCTCCAGCATGTACAAGAATTGAATTGTTTTGATTCTTTCTAAAGTCCATCATCAATATTATAATCACAAGACAAAAAGAAATTTTCATCCTTCATCAAGAAAATGAGATGATATTCAAGAAATAATAAATTCTTGGAGAAGAAAATAATGATGCTAAAACACAAGGCTAGTATTGCAATATAAAATAAATCAATAATGATTTATTGCTTGACAATCCTAAAATAAAATCAAAGCAGGAAACAAACCAATTGTTCGGCACCGGATAGACGGATACGAAGAGGGTTTTGAGCAGGAAGACTTAGAAAATGAGCAGGAAGAGGAGCGGCGGCCCTTGGGAGCAAGAGGAACGGCGCCCCTGAGAGCAAGGGGAGCGGTGGCTGATGGGCTTTCGAACGGAAGAGGAGAGCTTTTTTCGCAGAAGAGGACGTCGGGGAGAGCTTGACGGCGCGGGGTGAGAGGAAAATATGAGCCCACGATATCCTTGTGAGAAATATAAAACCCTAACCTTTTATTAAACCGAACCGCTGCCTCCATGGGTCAAATTAGGCCGGATTTTTCCAGGCGCGCCTGGATGGTAAGAAAGGCACGCCTGAGGCACTTCGCCCGCCTCAGCCGTCTTGAGGCGCCGTGGCTCGCGCCTGGTGCACCCGGTGCCTCAGGCGCGCCTTGACAACATAGCTTTTCTGCTCCAAAGCACAAAAAAGGCACACAAAGACGCAAACCTTTGAGCTTGGTGAGCCTTAGGTGCGCCTGAGGTGTGCATTTAACAACATAGCTCCAACCACATGACCTCCATCTAGCCACAAGCCGCACTTGATCCTCTCGATCTTCCTTTAACAGTGACACGTGACAACGTAACAACGCCCACCTCACCATCCGTTCTGTGATTTCCCGCTTCTGATTCTTCCGTGCCTGGACCTCTCCATCAACGCGTTCATCGACCCGCTGATCTGGCTTTCGCGTTCGGCTCCGGCTGCAGCGTCCGCACCCGACGATGACCCCAAAACTTTGCTCACGGCCCCATTCAAATCGACAGCTACGCCCAACCACTGCTTCGATCTTCTTCTCGTGCCATCCATCCGGACATCTCCTACTTTGTACATGCTACCCCAACCTGCATCCTCTAGTCGACGCTCTGCTTCTCCACAGCCTCTAGAGGACCCCTTCTGCATTTAACAACATAGCTCCAACCACATGACCTCCATCTAGCCGCAAGCCGCACTTGATCCTCTCGATCTTCCTTTAACAGTGACACGTGACAACGTAACAACGCCCACCTCACCGTCCGTTCTGTGATTTCCCGCTTTTGATTCTTCCGTGCCTGGACCTCTCCATCAACGCGTTCATCGACCCGCTGATCTGGCTTTCGCGTTCGGCTCCGGCTGCAGCGTCCGCACCCGACGATGACCCCAAAACATTGCTCACGTCCCCATTCAGATCGACAGCTACGCCCAACCACTGCTTCGATCTTCTTCTTGTGCCATCCATCCGGACATCTACTTTGTACATGCTACCCCAACCCGCATCCTCTAGTCGACGCTCTGCTTCTCCACAGCCTCTAGAGGACCCCTTCTGCTCTTTCATGTTCTCCTTATGCCGAAGCCCTGACAAATGATGGAAACTTGTGTGGAGGCCCTGGACATGCTCTCACCACCATCAACAATCCCTTTGCAAACCAAGGCAAGCAGTTCGCATTAACACATTCAATGGTAGCGACCCCCTTGGTTGGATTGCCCGCACCGAGCAGTATTTTGACATTCACCGACGCAAAAGCTCTCCATGACCCTTGTTGACATGGATCCACACTTTATTGAGCCCGCTAGCTCCCCCAGTCCTCTCTCGTTCCACCTGGGAAGTTCTCACGAAGGCACGTATTCAGCGCTATGATCACCACTACTCTAGCAACACGATTGAACACCTTTGTGGGGTCTACAACGGGCTTCATTGATCCTTGAATGAATTTATTGAGTTTTCTACCCACATTCCGGGTTTTGTACCCGACCACTAAGGATATTTTATGCATGACTTTTAACCTCATTTTCAAGCTCGTCTCCACACCCTCCATCCGTCTACCGTCAACCAAGCCATGAACCTCTCCCTACTCGTGGAGGCCGAATTCCTTGCGACCTCCACGGACCCTCATTCCACCTCTACTTCCTCCAAGCCCCCTACCACCCATTCTTTGCTCATAATCTGAAACCTCCAACACCACTACCACCTCTTCCTCACCCACCCCTCGTGCCTTCATGCAAGTATGAAACAACTTCAGTTTCCCCACTCATCATTTTTCCAACCATGAGTATCACGACTTGTAGAGTGAGGGCTTGTGCTTAGATTGCAAGCATCCATACTCCTACTCATGATTGTCCTTTTAAAGGGTTCTGTGCCATCATCGGTGATTATTTTGATGAGCTCGACATCACCGACTTTGAGGCTCTCAAAATTATTGATGTGCTACCGGATCAAGATCCGAGCACCTAATCAATGGCCATCCACAAGCACACCATTATTAGTCGGTGAGCGGCACCTCGACCTTGGGGTCAAGGTCAATTTTCAGCCAAGATATATTGTTACGCACATGCAGTGACGATGACTTGGAACATTTTATTGTGTTTTAATCATTATGTATTTTTAATTTTTTATTTTGTATGGGTATTATGGTAATTTGTGAGCCCCCTGACCGCGCACCACGACCCACTAGCGTGTACAACCGCAGGAGGAGGTGATCCGCTGCTCGAATGGGCGATCAGAGTCCATGATCGCACCCGGATGCTCGATTCCAGTCACTTTCATGTCTTGTGTTTTTTGTTTGGATGTGTATTTAGCCCCCGATCGGCCCAAACATTGTGAGCCGTCCGATCGGGGTAGTTTTATTTATTTTTATTGTGTAAAGGTGTTTGCTGGTTTAGTGGAGGATGCACTGGTTCACCCCCGAGGGTTATAAAACCCGGTGGTTCTGTTGGAGGGGTATCGAAGGTTTGCAGCAGAAGCTCGGCAACCGCTCGGTCGAGAAGGAGCGATTCCTTCTTCCCACTGTGCCTGGTGCGACGCCGGCGAGCCCGCCTCCTCCCTCTTCCCCATTTCCGGTAAACCCTTCGCCTTCCCCTCTGCCTTCCTCCTTCCCTCTTCCTAGCGCCATCCCAAACCGCCGGCTTTCTCTCTCTTTCCCGTGCAGCCCTCACTCCTCGCCGCCCCTCCTCACGTCGAGCTCACTCAACCCAAAACCGCTGCCATCCCAAATCCCACCCAGATCCACCACTTCCAGCCTCCACTTCACCGGTGTCCAGCCACCGCCAGCCTCCACCTCCACCTCCCTCCATACCCTAGCCAACCTCCTCATATTCCCCATCCAGCAAACCTCCACCTTTCCCCCATCCAGTAAACCTCACATTCCCCATCCAGCAAATTCCTCAAAACCCCCATCCTGCCCGTCCCTCTTTCCCTACTGCCGCTAGTCAACCGCCACAGCAGCCCCCCCCCCAACACCCACCGTCGTCGTCGCTTACACGTGTGAATCATGGTAACAGTTATTGTTCCTTTATTAGTTGTTTATTTGGCACCTGTACTATGTGTTGGATTTGTTTCGTTGCTATTAGTATTGCCCACCATATGACTTGCAAGGTCCCTTCTGCATATGCTTAATTATTTGCGCCTCTAGTGAATTACAGTTGATGTTTGTTCCCTTGTTTACTTATTTGTAAGCGCGCGTGTCTCTGCTAATTTACATAATATTAATTACTTGTTGTAATTTGAGCGGACCGCTCTCTGCACTAGCACTTCACTGCATCTCATCTTAGGCTACATTTAGCACTGTGTTTGACTTACCATTGCCTCCCACCCCCCCCCCCCCAAGCAAACTTGGGAGCATTATGCATCTTTGGATCATTAGGGTTCAAGATCTCTCATTTGGGAGGGACTTCAAGGAGGAACCACCTGAGATTAGGATCGAGTATCCCTCGTGAATTGTATCTTGTCTTCAAGCTCATTTGCAATCAAATTTATGTATTGGTAATAAGGTCTTGATGGGAAGCAACTTAGGATTCTTCCATAGGAGCATATGTAGTAGGCGCACGGAGAGAAAAGATGTTCGAAAGAGAAGAAGCGGGGACACAAGGCTTGTCTAGTTGGATGATGGTCCACACACTTTCGATGGAATGACCCTCTTCTTAGAAGATGCATGAACATATTCCTTGCGGTGCTTCCCAGATTTTTCTCGAAGGGAGGTAATGTAGGCTGAGCGGGCCAAGTCAAATTTTACGCTCGAATTTACTCTCGATGTTGAACTTCGAAAATTAGTTAATCGTTTTTTTAAAAGAGAAGTTCCCAGGTGTTTAAAGAATAAAATCAAAGCGGTATTTGTATCTCCTAACAAGCTTAAGCACAACAATAATTTATGAGTAGTGGCAATAAAAACAGATTGAACGTTCGGGGCAAGCTTATAGTTAATTAGTTGAATCGCATACGACTAATTCTAATAATCAGGAGCAAGAAAAGGGTGGAGTTTACCCGAGCATACGTAAGACTGCGGCGAGGAGTCCATCCCAAAGTTAGTTGCACAAGGATGCTAGCAGTGGCTGATATCAGATTCGGGTTGCATCTGCTGCTGTCGGTCTGCGGACTTCTTAATATCGTCGATCCAACACGGTTGGGAGGATGCACTGGACAGACTTAGGAAGAGATTGAGCTGCAAAAAAACTTAGATCGCCGGAGTAGGACGTGGAGTCGACGGAGACCTGTGAGGAAGATGGCGGTCTTCGTCAATTTAGATAGCGTTAGGGAGGTTGATTGAAGACGACAGTATCAACGATTTTGATGTGTTGTCCTTCAACTCGTATAGATCCCATCACTTGGATGCAAAAAGACTTCAGGAGGAATCCCCGAGGCCCTGGCTTTTTGTCACGCGGCTGGAGGAGATGCTTTTGTGGATTGAAGACGTGCGCAGTGGTTTCTTCGGCTGACAGAGGGAAACGAAAGCTGTGTTTCCTCTATTTAATGGTCGCCTCCTCTATGGTTTAGAGGAGTCCCATTTATAAGGTTTTCAGCTCTCTTTTGATTATTTGTTTCCAAATAACAAATGATTTTATGATTTTTAAACTTTCAATCCTATTAGAAAAACCCTGTAAAGAGCCCATTATTGAGCTCATGTTTTTATTGTTTTTCCTTCTTCTCCTATTAATCCCACATCATGTATAGGATCTCTCCTCTCCTTTTCCCTTCCTATATATTTGTATTCTCTCTTTGTATTCACATACACAAGCAATACATACAAGTTTTCAGCTCTTTGAACATGGTATCAGAGCCAGGTTCCCGGTCCATGCGGTTTCCCATTTATTAATCGCCCAGACCGCCTTCTTCCCCTGTTCGCAGACTGCTCTGCGGCCTCCCCTTTCCTACCCGCCTCTATCCGCGGGTTCCTCTCCTTCGGCCCTTCTCCAGCAGACCCTTCCCCCCTTACTTCCCCCACCGTCTTCTGCTCGTGCTGGACGTTCGGGCTCTCGCGGAAGGGGGCGTGGTGGTCGGGGCCGCCCAAAGTGTTCCTATTGTGGTCGGGATGGCTACACTGAGGCAGTTTGCTACAAGAAACATGGATACCCTCCTCGTCCGACTGCTGTTGTTGCCGCTGACGGCTCTCCTGCCACTGGTGCCGACCTTGAGGCCGTTCGCCTTCTGCTACAGCAACTTCATATGCTGCTCAGCCCTCCATCTGCTTCTGTTGCCTCCACCTCCACTGCAGGTATGGCTTGTTTTTCTTCCAGTCCGCGCTGGATCTTGGACTCAGGTGCCACTCATCACATCACCTCGCTGCGGCCGCCCAAGTACTCGGATGCTTCTCATCCGAAGTGTATCACTGTGGCTAATGAGCCGATTGTTCCAGTCTCAGGCTGTGCTAACATCTCCCTCAGCCCCTCCATCTCTCTTCGCTCGACTCTTTATGTTTTGGGCTCACCATTCAATTTACTTTTTGTTGGTCATCTTACTAAAGATATGGATTGCTCTGCCACATTCACCACTTCTGCTTTTTTGATACAAGATCGGCAGTTGCGGATTACCATTGGTAAGGGTCGACTGCACAACGGGCTCTACCTTCTCGATGTCTCTCTTACCGTCCTTTCCTCCGTCTCATCCGTCTCATCCGTTGATTGACATCGCCGTCTTGGGCATGCCCCTCTGCCAGTCCTCCAGAAGGCACTTTCTGATGTATCCATTTCTCCCTTTAAGTGTGATTCTTGTATTTTCGGCAAGAAGCCGCGTTCTTCTTTTCCCGCACATTGTACTCGGAGTTCGACTCCTTTTGATTTACTGCACTCCGATGTTTGGGGGCCTTACAAAATTGCTAGTATTTTTGGTTATCTCTACTTTATCACCTTTGTTGATGATTACTCTCGCATGACGTGGCTTTACTTAATTCGTGATCGCTCCGAGCTTCCTCGTGTGTTTTGGGCTTTTGTGATAGAGACTCGTACGCAATTCTCCACTACCATAAAAACGTTGCGCACTGACAATGCTCGCGAGTACACTAACCACGAATTCGCAAATCTGTGCGTGGAGTTTGGTATCATTCATCAGACATCCTGTGCCTATACCCCCCCCCCCCAACAAAAAGACATTGCCGAACGAAAGAACCGACACCTGCTTGATGTTGCCCGCTCTCTCATGCTTCACATGCATGTTCCAAAAGTTTACTGGAACTTTGCGGTCTTCACTGCTTGCTTTCTCATCAACCGTCTCCCTTCCTCGGTTCTCCACCATGTCACTCCGTTCAGCCTCCTATTTCCCTCCGCTCTGGCCTTCCCTATCACACCCAGAGTCTTTGGTTGCGCCTGCTTCGTCCATCTTCTGGGTCCATCCACCGACAAGTTGGATCCCCGGGCGGCTAAACAAATTTTCGTCGGCTATTCCCGGACTCAGAAGGGCTATGTGTGTTATTCTCCGGTTACCCGGAAGGTCTCCGTATCTGCTGATGTTACCTTCCGGGAGGATCAACCTTTCTTCTCTCCTCCTCTACCGCCGACCCCTCCACCACCATCCCTCCCACGACTTGTTATTCTCGTTACTGTGCATCTTCCACCGGTCCTTCCCGACCCAGCTCCTGCTCCTTCCAAGCCGCCTGTTATCCGTGTCTACACTCGCCGCCCTCTTCATTCCGTTGCCCCTATGCAGTCGGCCTCGACCTCGACTTCTCCGTGCCCTGCTGATTTGGTGCCCGCCTCTACAGCTCACCCGATGGCGAACTTTGTCTCCCTGCATCGTCTCTCTCCACACCTTAGGGCATTTGCTACTTCACTGTTCTTAGTTTCTGTTCCTACCTCTGTGTAGGAGGCACTCCAACATCCGGGCTGGCGGGCCGCCATGGAGGAGGAAATGACTTCTCTCTGAGATAATCAGACATGGACTCTCGCCCCTGCCTCCGGGTCAGAAACCGGTTGGGTGTAAGTGGGTCTTTGTCATCAAATATGTTGCTGATTGGACAATTGATCGGCTGAAAGCTCGTCTGGTGGCCTGTGGCTTCACACAACAACAGGGGCTTGACTATGAGGAAACCTTTTCTCCAGTGACCAAACTCAACACCGTTCGGGTCCTCATCTCCGTGGATGTCCATCGTCGGTGGCCCTTAGTCCAACTGGATGTTAAGAATGTCTTTCTCAATGACGATCTCCAGGAGACAGTGTATATGTAGCAACCTCCCGGGTTTGAGACCACGGGGGAGTCTCAGGTCTGTCGTCTTATGAAAGCTCTGTATGGTCTCAAACAATCCCTACGGGCGTGGTTTGACAAGTTCAGTAAGGCCCTTCGGGAGGTTGGTTTTACTCGGAGCTCGACAGACTTCTCGTTGTTCACTCGTCACCGAACAACCGGACCGGTTCTTCTGTTAGTATACGTTGACGATATCATAATTACAGGAGACGACTCAAAAGGAATACAGGAGGTCAAACTACACCTGAGCACAGTTTTTCAAGCAAAAGATCTGGGGCCCCTTCAGTACTTCTTGGGTCTTGAGGTTGTCAGATGGCCAGACGGTCTCGTCCTCTCTCAGCGGAAGTATTGCCTTGACCTCCTTCATGATGCTGGCTACTCAGGTTGTAAGCCGGTTGACACCCCAATGGATGCAAATCACAAGTTGTGCGCTCAGGCTTCTGACTCAGATCTCCTACTCCAGAATCCAGAATATTATCGTCGTCTCGTTGGAAAATTGATCTACCTCACGGTTACCAGACCAGATATTTCCTTCTTTGTTGGTATTGTCAGTCGATATATGCATTCCCCTCGAAGATCTCATCTTCAGGCCGTTGAACGCATTCTCAGATACCTTAAGACGGCTCCTGGTCAAGGACTGGTATACAAAACCTCATCTTCAGCCCCAACATTGGTGGCATATTCTGATGCTGATTATGCTGGTTCTCTTGATGATCGACGGTCAACCAGTGGCTTTTGCACATATTTTGGAGGACATTTGATTACCTGGCGAAGCAAGAAACAAACGGTCGTTGTTCGATCATCAGCTGAGGTAGAATACCGGGCAATGACTTCAGTGGTGTCTGAACTAACTTGGCTCGAAAGTCTTCTGACCGATCTGGGTGTAAAGCTCCCTTCCCCAGCTCTCCTCCTCTGTGACAGCCAAGCTGCTATACATATAGCCAAGAACCCGATCTTCCACGAGAGAACAAAACATATTGAAGTCGATTGTCACTTTGTCCGGGAAAAGGTTCAAATGAAGAAGCTCGACCTGAAGCATGTTCCAGGGACTGAACAAGTTGCACATGTCCTCACAAAGGCTTTTTCCAGTACTCTCTTCTATCAGTGCTTGTCCAAGCTTGGCGCATACGGTTTGTACGCTCCAACTTGCGGGGGAGTGTTAGAAAAGCCCATGTAAAGAGTCCATTATTGGGCCCATGTTTTTATTGTTTTTCCTTCTTCTCCTATTAGTCCCACATCATGTATAGGATCTCTCCTCTCCTTCTCTTCCTATATATTTGTATTCACATACACAAGCAATACATACAAGTTTTCAGCTCTTTCAACAAATCCAAATTATCATATCCAACAATCTGATTATTTGTTTCCAAATAAGAGATGATTCTTATGTTTTTTAAACTTTCATTTGAAATTCTCATTACTTAATTTTCTCCTCCCTAATATGATCAATGGAGATTAGTTTTAAGCTTGCATCTTCCGTCCTAGCTATTCAAATTGTCGGACCATTTATTCATGGTCTTATCGGGTGGTCAAATCGATGAGCCAAAATTTAAAATAAAACTGGTGCACGGGAAAATAAATTGACAGAAAACAAAATAGCAAATAATAAAAGACAACTATCACATGATGAAATCCGCGTCCTCGAATGCGGCGACGGTTGCATCAGTAAGCCACTAAGCCACTGCCTTGGTGCCCCGCAATCTCTCTTGTCAAGTTCTACCACCGTGGATTTATTAGATGCATGTAGTGGAACACATCAAGGTGACTATGCATGAAGAAGTCCCACGCATCATTGCTCTCTGCCACATGAAGTTGAGGCCACAAGAGGCCATCATGAAGGATGGATTGAGTTTGACCATCCTTGAGGATCCTAAACAAAGAAGTATTTCTAGGTCCAGTCAAGGGGATTGACAGGATGGCTACGTCCTTCCGAGATAGCACAAAAGACATCATGATCATCATTAACAAAAGACGCTATGGTAGCACAAGGAACAAGAGGTGAGGGATTTTGAGGAAGCCAAGAAAGGTGTTGTTTAACCTATCTAAAGAGTATTTATATGCAAGCTAAGGAAGTCTAAGGAAGTACGGAATTCAAACTACAGAATGCAGCTTTTGACCCTTATGGGATTTTTTCCTAAGGATATCAGGGTCATTCTATACCTTTAGAAAGAGATGGTAATTGTATACCTCATTCTCTCCCGTCAAATGGCACGTTAGCGGCGTCTGATAGCTAAGTCCACAAGATCATGACACTTGGCAGGCAACACCAAAAGGAACACTTCAAGCAACAGTTACGAAGAAGGAATCCATGTCGGAGGTTCTCTCTCGTGAATCCTTTTTGATACGGGTGTGGAAGACCTCATCATCGGCAAGCGCTACGCAAGGGTTTAAACAAGGAACACACGGGGACCGGGCGCGGCTTGAGGATGCGATTTGAGACTTTTATTTCCGTTATCTTATATTTTTGTTTTATTATTATGTAATTGTCCCTTTCTATATATATATGGGGGAGAACTACTATAGCAGGCTATTTTCTATCTTTAGAATTAAGAATTTGGAGGAGGGATACGACCCAACGTAGCCTTACCTTGCGCTATCTACTAACTTGGTCTGACTGCCATTTTACGCGCCGCCCCTCTCCTCGCCGAGCCGCCCGTACCGCTGCCGCTACGTTTCCCGCGTCTGTCGGTATTCCGTCGTCTGCTCCCTGATTTCTCGCAACGCTCCTTCCTCTAACGTTTCCGCTGACCTTTTTCCCGTTGCTTCTCAGTCGGCTACTATCGTTCAACCTCCACGTCGTCGCTCGCACGTGTGTTCTCCTCCTCGGCCTCAGTTCCTGCGACTATTCCTCTTCTGCCCCTCACCTCTGCGGTTGTAAACACGCATAATGGCCGCTCGTGACAAGCACAACCCCCCTCGGTGGAAGGCCTTTCAGACCGTATGGATCAAGTCGATAATCTCTCCGACCTTCAAGTCACAGTCTGGAAGATTCACTCCCTGCTCTCCACTCGGCCAACCACGCCACCGACCCTGACAGCCCCCTCTATCGCCTCTCCCAGCAGCGCTGCCGAGCCATTAGGGTTCCCTGCGCCCTTCAGTGACTAGTCAGCTCCCCACCTACATCGACTCGACATTCCGGTGTTCGGTCGAGTTAATCCCATGGGTTGGCTGGCCCGCACGGAGCAATATTTTCGCCTCCAGGGCACCCCAAAAATCCAAAAGTGCCCCACGTGACGATCTACATGGAGGGCTTGACCCTCTATTGAGTTCACTGGCTTCGTCAGTCCAGACCAACTCTCTCCTGGGCGGCCCTCAAGGACGAGCTACTTTGTCGTTACGACACACACCATTCCGGCAACCCCTTCGAGCTCCTTAGCAACGTTCGTCAGTCGGACATCGTTGATGCCTACATTGATGCCTTCATTGAGGTCGCCACACATGTTCCCGACTTGTCGGCAGACCACTACTTGGGCACCTTCCTTGCCTGCCTACGACTTCACATCCGAGACCGCCTACGGGTGCATGATCCGACTACGCTTACTTGATCTATGGAACAAGCTCGCTACGTCGAAGAGGATTTTGCCACCTTGTACTCTAGCTCGACACTCCACTTCGGCTGTACGTCCTCTTCTACCCACACCAGCTCATTCAAGCCACTGACACCTCTGCTTTGGCTTTCGGCCGAACCCTCAACTGCCTAGGCCGTCCTCGACCGCGACCTCCTGCAGAACCTCCCCTAGCCAAGATACCGGTGCATAGGATATCTCAGGCCGCGTATTTGGACCTTCGCGTCAAGGGCCTTTGTTTTTGCTGCAAAGGTCTTTACTCCCCTACTCATATATGCTCGAACAAAGACTTCAAATTGCTCCTTAGGGCGAAGATGACGACATCAACATGACTGACTTTGAGGCTTTGGAGCTAGATGAGGATGACCTTGACCCGACCCCACAGCTTTTTCCACCGCCTTGAGGTCTCCTGTTACTTAATCTGAGGCATGACCGAGTCGTGCACCATGAAGCTGGAGGCCTTCCTTCGCGACCGTTCAGTTGTTCTCATGATTGACAGCGGGGCAAGCCACAATTTCTTCGCCCAAGCCCTCATGTCGGAGCTGTAACTTCCGGTGATGCCCGCCCCGGGCTTTTACGTGTACCTCAGCAACAAACGCCAAGCTCAAACGTCGGGCCACTGCGTAGGGCTGCTCCTCACGATCTGATCTTATACGGGTACAGAGGATTCTATGTCTTCAGATTTGGCGGCCTTGACGCCATTCTCGGCGTGGCTTGGCTTCGCACGTTAGGCGACATTCAACAAAACTGGGATCGACTCACCATAGTCTTCTTCGAGGCGTCGGGCACCACTCACCGACTGCAGGGAGACTCGTCCTTGGCTTGTTCCCCTACTTCCTTGTGCTCCATCCTGCGGACGACAGACCCAGACTTCAGCGTCCTCCTGTGGCACATGGAGGCGACAATTTCCCAGGCACTGCACGCTCCGCACGCCGACATCCAACAACTCTTGGACATGCATGGACCCCACTTTTCTACACCGCACGGACTTACCCCGAAACAGGCCACTGATCACGTAATTGTCCTGTAGCTAAGAGTATTTGTGGTCTCCTTCCACCCATATCTTTATGGCCTTGATCAGAAGACCGTTATGGTGGCCATGGTCGCTGAGGTGCTTACGGCGGGCATCATCCAGCCGAGTGAGAGCTCCTTCTCCAGCCCGGTTCTCCTGATGCAAAAGATGGATGGTTGTTGGAGATTTTGTGTGGACTATCTGAAGTTGAACAAGCTCGCCATTCCCGACAGGTTCCTGATTCCCCTTATCTAGGAGTTGTTGGATGGATTACAATGAGCGACTTACTTCTACAAGTTGGATCTTCGCTCGGGCTATCACGAGATTTGGGTCCGAGCCGAGGATGTGCCTAAGACGGTGTTTCACACCCATGATGGCCACTATGAGTTTCTAGTCATGCCCTTTGGTTTGACTAATGCCCCAACCACATTCCAAGCCACGATGAATGAAGTCTTCCGTCCATATCTACGTAAGTTCTTTTTGGTATTTTTTGATGATATATTGTTGTATAGCTCTTCTTGGCAGCTCTACATGGATCATCTGGCCACCGTTCTTCAATTGCTCGCGGAGCACCAGTTTGTGGCCCACCACAAGAAGTCTATATTCGGGTAGACGCAGATTGAATATTTGGGGCACATCATCTCGGCTGTCGGTCTTGCTATGGACCCGGCCAAGGTTGACGTTGTCCTTCAGTGGGCGACTTCGACGAACATCTGGGTGGTGCGTGATTTTTTGGGCCTTACAGGACACTATCGCCGATTCATCCGCAACTACGGGGTGTTGGCGGGTCCGCTGACCGACCTCCTCTAGAAGGGGGCATCACTCTCTTGGATCCAGGCGACCCAGGAGGCCTTTCATGGCCTACATCACGCGCTCGCATCAGCCCCAGTAATGGGCATGCCAGACTTTTCTGAGTCATTAGTTGTTGAGTGCGACGCTTTCGGAAAGGGGATGGGTGCGGTCCTCATGCAAGGGGGTCGGCCCATCGCCTAGTTCAGCAATGTCTTCTCTAATCGGTTGATGCGACGTTTGCTTACAACAACAAACTTTGGGCACTTGTTCTCTTCGTTCAGCACCGACACCCCTATCTTCTTGGGCGGCCCTTCGTGATGCACACAGATCACCGCAGTCTGCACCACTTGTGGAGTCAAAAAGTCACGACGCCCGTACAACAGCTTTGAATTGTCAAACTCCTTGGATACAAGTTCTCCATCGAGTACAAGACGGGGAGTACGAACACCGCACCTGACGCCCTGTCCCAACAAGAGCACATGGGAATCCTGACGACGATCTCCCAGGCCCGTTGGCAAGATGTCAAGGCTCTGCAGGCATAGGTGCATGGGGACCCCCATTATGCCTCCCTCATACGGGATTTGCGGAGTGATCCGAGTTCGCACCCCCTTCTGACTAGTTGGAGATCAACTTTTCTACTGTGATCGTCTCGTGGTCGTAGATTCGTCATCCTAGATTCCCTGCTTGCTCCACGAGTTTCATGCCACTTCGTGCCTTTCCGATGTAGCGTTGACTTGCGGACACCTTGTACTGGTAGATATTTTGCAGTCCGTGCAATAGTTTGTGGCCAATTGTCTGACGTGTCGGAACTCGGAAGGCCAAGTACCAGACTCTCTCTCCAGCTAGACTCCTACAGCCCCAACCCGTGCCTGATATGGTCTGGTAAGATATAGGCATGGATTTCATCACTCGCCCACCCCGCTCCCAGGGCTATGATTACCTTCTCGTAGTGGTGGATCGTTTGTCCAAGTACGGGCATTTCATACCTATTCATCATCCCTACACCGCCATCTCAGTTGCTCGGATTTTCATTGGGGAGGTGGTCCGCCTCCATGGGTTGCCCCTCTCCATCGTGAGCGATCGCAACCCGCTTTTCAGGAGCTCCTTTTGCCAGGAGTTGTTCTATCTTCAGGGGACCAAGTTGTGATTCAGCACTGCGTACCACACACAGACAGACGGGAAGACAAAGGTGCTCAATCGTTGCTTGGGAACGTACTTGTGTGGTTTTGCGACTGAGCAACCTCGACAGTAGATCCAGTTGATCACATGGGCAGAGCTATGGTACAACACATTCTATCAGTCCGCCACAGGCGTTACTCCTTTCCAGGCGGTCTACGACCGCCCACCCCCCACCCATACTGTGTGGCTTACTTGGTGAATGCCAGGTGCAAAGCTCCGACCACCGACCTTCAGGACCGGGATGAGGGCCTCCACCAACTGAAGCGCCATCTGGCACGGGCCCAACAACGCATGATCCAGTAGGTCAATCGTCACGGTCACGAGCTAGTACTCTCGCCAGGCCAGAAGGTGTTCGTCAAACTGCGACCACGCAGGCAGAGCTCCTTGACTGGCCGACTACATCCCAAGCTCTCGGTCTGCTACTTTGGCCTCTTCCCTTCCTGATCTTCGAGAAAATCGGAGAGGTGGCCTACCTTCTGCAGCTTCTCAGCGACTGTCGAATTCACCCTGTCTTTCATGTCTCGCAACTAAAGAGGGCCCTAGAGGATCACCCCCTCCAGGCTACTGTACCAGACGTTTTAGTTGTTGATTTGGTTCCTTGGTATGAGCCTGCAGTAGTTTTAGGAACACGGACCGAAGACATTCAAGGGCGAACAGTGCGACAGGTTCTCATCCAGTGGAAGGACCAACCGTCCGAGGAGGCCACGTGGAATGTGGAGGAGGAGATCAAGGCCCTATTTTCGGAGTTTGACCGTGAGGACACGGTCTTTGTGGAACCTCGGGGTGTTGATACGATGCGGAAGACCCCATCCTCGGCAAACGATACACAAGGGTTTACACGAGGCGCGCACGGAGACCGAGCGTGGCTTGAGGATGCGCCGGAATGGATCTGGGACTTTTATTTCTGTTATCTTATATTTCCGTTTTATTATTATTATGTAATTGGTCCTTCCTATATATATGGGGGAGGAGAACTATTGTAGCAAGGTATTTTCTATATTGAGAATTAAGAATTTGGAGGGATACGACCCAGCATAGCCCTACCTTGCGCTATTTACCACTTTCCCGGTAGATTCTACTTGTGCAACCACTCGGAGATCCACATTTCTAGAATGTCACCCAACAAGATCAACTCGGCAACAGTACCTTTTTGAAAGGCGGTCATTACGAAGGCACAACTCTTAAGGCCAACAGCTCCTTTTTAGGAGATGTGGGCAGCACACGAGGCCTGAACAGCTCGGATGAAACACACACATATAACTAGATACGGCATGGTGCTCGGGATTATGTGGTCCCTGCCAAGATTATTTTTAGAGATATGCCTCCTAAGGCTATCTGAGCCCCAGGTTTCTACTGAGCACTGTATATACATGTAGAATCACTCGAAGATGTTTTTAGACCCGTGCACCCACTCTTTCTCTCCTTGAAACCTTACTTTGTAATCTTGGGTTGGGGGGGTTCATTTATCTTTAATAAACAAGCTCACATCTCTCTGTCTCCCCCTCTCTTGTGATAAACCAAATTGGATGCCAATGATTCGATCAAATTCCAAAGCAGAGCTGTGAGCTGACATCATCCTTAAGCCACTTGCAAGCCCTTGATCTCTCTTTGACTGGTGGATCATTCTCAAGTGACTTCTTTTTCTCTCCTAATCAAAGGCGGGACATATCAATGCAATAAACATAAAACTTGAAGTTTATGGACCGAGCACCCTAGTGGAAGATGTCAGACCTTTCTCAGTCACTAATTTATCACAGACCTTATCTATTTTTGGAACTAAAATAGTAAAACTGAAAATGATTATTTAGCGCTCGAACTCTTATTCTGGCATGGCTATAATCAAGATTCCAGGTGGTTTGACATGAGTCTTGGAGCCTTCCTTGATGATTAAACAAGGTCCAAGTTGTGTGGATCCTACTTCCTCTTTATGGTTGAGCAAGTTTTTTGTGCATGGCACTTGCTATTGTGGAATACCTTCTATTTGAAGGGCTAATATGCAAAGAGAAGTGTTGCGATCAACATGAGGCTTGAGATTAGTCCTGCCTCAGAAATGAAGATGAAATTTAGGTTTCTAATATGTCATCTGTGACTCTTACAGTCAGCTCTAGGTTTTTGTTGATGGGATTTTATCCACTTCTGTATTGAGTTAAGATTTGTCTCCTGGTGCTTCACCACACATTTTGATGTAGACTTTTACATTGTGCTAATAGTTTAGTTTGTGAGGCATTTGATCTTTCTGCTTCAGTAGCCTAACACAGTGCATAAAGCTATTTTTTATCCCGTTTTAGTTTGGAATTCTATAGGGTTTAGGATCACTACAACCACTAGAACTGTTAATACTTCTTTAAATGGAACATTTATGTTTGTTCACTAGATTGAAGAGATACTCCTTATGTTGTTGTAGGCCCCGATGCTTCTATAGCTAATGGCCTGAAAAATCTGCTGGAGAAGAAAGGGAGCAACTTTTTTTCTTTAGGCCCATTGAAGGATGCTGAACGCAGGGATCTTAACTGTGCTGTCAAAGAATACTTACTTTTTGCAGGTTACAGGCTTACAGCCATGACATTTATAGAAGAGGTAAGTGGTTTCCTCCCTCTTATCGGGATCCATTCATAAATACATAAAATCAAATTAAGAAAACTTATATGACACTTAAAATGGTTTAGAAATAAAATACAAGCAATGGTATTTGATTGTGCTACCAAAGTTTTAGATCTAAAGTCTGTATGTGTTTTGTTTGATTTGTGAAAGGTTTAAATCAGCCTGTCAAATCTATACCCAAGCTAGAATGATTGTTTTGTTGTTACAGCTTCGGGGGCAAGAAATTAAATTTCATATAACAAATCCTGATTATGGCATTTTCTTGTGTAGTAAGAGTTAACAATGAACAGTTGCTTCAAGAAGAAAGTTCTCTTATTGTTATGCATGCATGTATGTCAATGTTTTCTTTCACTTTCCTTTCTTGTGTGTGGTTGTTACCCACTGCTGGGATGTCCTCACTAAACGTTCTCTTGAAACATCATTTTCCAAACAATGCTTATCAGACATATCATACCTATGGGTGATTGTGCTATCAGGACTTGTAAGCTGTCAAAATGCTGTTTTCCACAGTAATGTTATCTCAGTGTGTACTTTTTTCCTTCTGTTTAGTAATCGTGCTCTTCATTCTCTCTATATATAAGCTTGTCCTTCTATTTTGTAGCTGCATTTTTAAGGTTTTCTGTTTCAGTTATTTTCCCTATTAGGGTTCTGGATACAACCTCACTTATCTCCTCATGGTTGGAGTAGACTGTACAATTTCAATCTCCCCTTCTCCCCATCCATTGAGCTCCTTTGCATCTCTTTACTATTTAGGAAGATTGCGCTAACTTCTACCTACAGTAGAGGTTCCCGTCTATTGCAGTTTAGAGTGACATCTGCTTTGTTTTTGGAATAATGGATTTTGATGTTGTCTCTTTCCATTCTTATTACTCATTTGTTATTTTTGCAGTGCGCCGTCTCTATATTGTTGCATTTGTATTGTTAATCTTCTTAAAACTTCTCATGACTAGCTACTTTTCTGGCGATTGTTTAGGTCCAAAATCACAATCTTCACCTTATTCTGATGTCGCAATGTTAATCATGCTTTTGCGGATTCCTTTTATCCAAATTTTTTGAAGTATTCAACATGAGCTTAATAGGAGGGTGATGGGGATCGGCGATGCAGACCTGCTGTGGAGCACGAGTTTTGGGTTTGTTCAGGGTTGATTGACCTCCTGTCATAGTTGGCATCTCTAGATCGACGATCCGACTTCATGGATGCGTTTGGATTTTCATTTACTTGCTTTTTCATATATTATATTGTATTTTTCAGTTAGTATTTTGTGTGATCATGTCCGTCACGTGTAACAACCTAAAATGAAAATCCATATAAAATATTGAGTTATATCTCTGATGATGAAAAAGGCACATTAAAATTTTGACGAATTAATTCTTTTCCCTTTTGTTTCGTTTTATTTGATTATTTGTTAAATTTGCTTTAAGTTCTTTTGTGGGTTGCCATTTATGATAAATGGACTTGAGTAATGAGCTTGCTGTCTTTTTGATATGGGCTTGAATAGATGGGCTGGCTAATATGGTTGTTGGCTGGAATGTTTGTTGGCTGCTTTATTTGTGCTGGCTGTGTTTTGGGTTTGGTGGCTGAATTGGCTTGCTGGCTGGTTTGTTGTGTTGTGCTGGCTGAATAAGTGTTGGATGGTTAGCCATTTGGATTCAGTTAACAACACCTGGAGCGGTGCTTTGGCACGACCTTGCCGCTTAGCCACCTAGTTCACTGTTATAAAACGAGCCCAGGCCGCTTCTTCTCCCGCACTGCTTTCCCGTCGCCTCCCTGCTTCTGCGATTTCCCGGCTTCTTCTTCATCGGGCTGCTCTGTGTTGGCAGTGAACGCTTCTCCTCTTTCTTCTACTCCATCTCCTTCTTTCTCTGTACCTCTCATCGACGGAAGCTAGGTCAAGCTTCCCGTGCCGACGCTGCTGTACCACCGATTCTTCTGGGCCGACGACTTTGCTATGCCGATTAGGGCTGCTGCTGCTGCCGTTCTTCTTTTGTTGTACTGATTAGGGCTCCTGCTACTGCTGCTTCCTCCTCGAGGGTTTCTTCTTCTTCTTTCTCTGGTCGATTACTTCTCTGCTCCTCTCTTCTTCTTCTTTTATTGTTATACCCAAGTATTGCCCTGCTTCTGTTGCTGCTACTGATTCTCTTTGCTTCTCCCTGCCTCTGTTGTTCTTCAGCTGTTGTCTCTGCTCCTGATTTATGGATACTGCTGCTCCCGAGCTGCTGCTACCTCCCTGTTTCTACTTCCGAGCCACTGCCTTCTTCTTCCCCTTGGCTGGTTTGGTTTATTTCCTCTCTACTTGGTTAATTACTTTACTCTTTGGACTGTTTTTGAGTATTGGGGGTGCTAAATTGCTGATTTTGGGGGCTGACATGTGCTGAACAGCAAATTTTGTTGAATTTACAAGGGGTGGTTTACTCAGAATTTTAAGCTTTGCTGGACAGAATTTTGAAGGGACAGATGTCCATTTGGGGGCTGGTTTAGTACATTTCGAGGCATATTTATAGCTGTCTGGCAAAGTTTATAAGTGATTTAATATGTTGACGTTTTCCGATTTTCGATGTTTTTAGCGACTATAAATTATTTACACGATTAGAATGTGACGCAACCCAAATAAAAAGTACGTATAATTTCAGTGGTTCCCGAGACTCAAAAAGAAGAGGATGGCGTAACAAGATAATCGTGATAACAATGCAAATAAAAGTGTGGATAAAGGCAAAGCTGTGGTGAGTTTCTTATTTCCTGAATTAGTTTTATTCAAGTAATTTTATTACTATTTTACTTTCTGAAATGAACAATGTCTGTGCATATGAGTTTAACTTATTAAATATCGCTAAGAAATAAATGTGGCGAGAGAAAAACATGAAGCGATATAATTATCTGAGGGGATGTTTTATTTAAAAACACTTTTGCTTTTATACGACAAGAACAGAATAATAATAAAACTCTGCATAGGGAAATGTGATGGTTTCGAATCCTATGATGTAACTTAGACCTACGGATGGATTCACCAGTAGGGTGAGCCTACGAAAAGCCCTTAAGTGAGAAGCCCTTAAGTGGGTGTAGCCAAAAGGATGCATCACCGGAGCATTTTCCATTTTATGTAACTAAAGTTAAGGGGTAGTTTAAGGATCAGTGTTGAGAATAATTAAATGATTGTTTTATTGTACTGTATGCATATTGTTATCATCCTCATTGTTTGCATGTACAACGCTTCATGAAATACTTATCTCACATAGTCATAATTTTTATGACTAACCCAAAGTGGACACATATTTTTATAGGCAGCAGGACTAACGCCAAGCAGGACACACAAGATCTTGGCAGCTGAACTGGCAAAGGTAATAGTCGAGGCTCGGGATTGGCATAGAGCTCGCTGTACTGGTTCCGCGTGTATTTATTGTAAAAAGTCTATCTAGTATGTGTTAATTTGTCTGTAATGAGCATGTAACGAATAAAGTAACAAATGGAATAAAAAGGTTGGTGTATGTTCTTTGTACTTTGCATTCTGATGTACTATGACCCTTTTTTATTCAAAACGGTTGTCTGATCCTTAAATTTGAAGAGTCCAGGAGTTGGGTCTCTACATCACGTTAACAGTCAATCATAGTCGTTGATGTCAAGGTGCTCTAAGGCATTTTTATTATAAAAAGGAGTATGAGGGTTGTCATCAGTGTCATTACTGATTTTGGAAAAAAAAACCCAAAATTTGGTGATCCTCCCAGACGACTCTGTGAGACTCTAAGTCACGAGTCCTAGGTATTTTCCCAATTCCCTTTGGTATTCCCCTTCCGTAGTTGCTATTTTTCCTTCTCCAAAACCCTCCTCTAAATTCCTACCACCGATCCATGCCCTCCCTGTTTCCTATAGTAGACCCACACATCCATATCTGAACGACGAATCTTTTGTCATCCAAATAGTGACTATTCTGCCCCACCCAAGAGCCATCTCCTTATCTAGCAAGTTACGCCCCTTCAGTCCACATATTCGTCCCCTGGAGCCCCTCTATCAAAATCCCCCACTGATCCTCACATCCCATCCCTGAATCCATTCGACCAAGGCCCTCCCCGACCACAATCTCCCCTCCAAAAACCCACGACCCAGCACCTCTCAATCTATCCCAGATTCCAACCCCACCACCCCATTGACAGTAAAATGATTTCAGCCACCTATCCTTCACCTTCCACCTCCGACCATCCGTCAACCACCTGTAGGTCACTGGACTTCCATTCTACGACAACCTCCCTTTACACTTTGTGTATATTAGTGTTGTATGGTGTTTTGTTTTCAAGATTAAATATGGTATTGTCAATTTTTGTTCTTTTGGATCTCTTGCATTTGTGAAATTTTGTTCTAGATTAATCCGTGATTTACAGGAATCATTTACTGCGCATTCTCACTTTGTCCCTCCATGCGGAGGAAAGCCAAAACTTATTTGCTTAAAGAAGTAATTTTGCTTTGCTTAAATTATCTAAGTGCGATTCAATTATTTATTGTTTGGTTTGATTTCTCCGTCGGGTTTTGCATGCGTGTTCATATAGTGTTCTAGGGTAATAGCCTTATCTTCCCCGCACTATACCTAGGTTGCATAATAGTCACACACTCACATAATCTATCCTACATTAGTTAGTATTTTATTCATTGGATTGCATGCTCACGATCACGTTATTCTAGGGTTGGTATTTAGGCTCATCACATCTGTTGCATGATTATTTGCATCGTATGTTGGGTTAGGGCATCACGCACATCCGCCGCATGTAGACTCGTCCTGTGTCAAATAGTATCAGAGTCAGATTTCGAGCACTTTTTTAATACGCAGTCATTGAGTCTATAGGTTCCTCCATGGCTAGTAATAGTGACCATTCAACACTGTTTTATGTTGATGGGGTTGAGTATCATTAGGGTCATCATCGATACACCTCTCTGCTATATGAGTAACTTGAGTTTGTATATGCTCGAGGCCTCGACCCCCTAGAGCTCCTCCAAAGAGATCCTCTTACTATTATGTTGATTGTCCTCGCCCGTCGCTCGTTCGTTGGGATCACATCAATCCTCAAGCACATTTTGAGTCTATTAGGGACAACCATTCAAATGAATATCAAGAGATATATAGAGGTCAACATCATCAGGATAACATCACCTGCTGTGACCATCCTAGTGTTCCAAAAACAGAGATGTCGGACACCGAGTTCTAGTGATTGCTTCTTGAACGATTTGATCGCATTGATGCTCAATTTGATCATATAAAAATGCCTTTTAAAGAACCAATTGGATAAGATCTCGGGATGTTGGTCAAGTCACTAACGTGTCTAGTTATGCTCCCACTAGCATGAGGGGTCTGACACCTGACTTTGATATAACTCATCCTGATGAGATTCAGTGCCTACTTGATTTTGAGGTTGAGTCTGATCATGTTCTTATGTACAGGTTGAGAGCGACATTAGTATGATTTGTGACCATGGTCATGAGAGTGAGGACGAGTGGTCAAGTGACACTGTGATGGTATGTTCATCCCCTACACCTTATTTAGACCTAGTTAATCTTTCGGCTAGAGATCTTCTCCTAGACACTCCACCTATTGACACACTCTTGAGTATGGGCTCTTCCCACTCAACCCATGACATTCTCTCAAGCCACACCATGATCGAGAGTTGAGAACCTAGTGTTGATCTCGTAGTGGTTGACTCATCGGTTTATGAATACACTATCTCTATCAGTGATATTCATCTGGAGGATCATCCTGTCATTATTGAATACATTGTTGAATCTCTCGATGAGCCTCCTGATGGGACACCACTTTCTTGTGAGGATCAAGCGTCTTGCATTGACTTTGTTATGGGTGCCACACTTATTTCCATGGGCACTATCGTTAGTGGTGGTTTTCTTTTGGAGGATCATCCTGTCATTATTGACCCCTTCGTTGAGTTCCCGAGAGACCCATTTGACGAGTATCCCTTCCCATGGAGCACCTTAGTTTGGATGGCTTGTGCCTTCACACGAGTGAGCTTCACGTTCGCAATGACTTCTCTTATATACCTCATGGAGAGCCACTTGACGAGTCTTGCCGTTTGAGAGGTACCCAACACACCCTTGCATTGCTTTCTTTTGTCACCATTTGCGATATTCCTTTGGGTGATGACATCATTCACAATGAATTTTTCTATTTACCATCGGGTTACCCTCCCGATAACTCACAACCTTTGGGAGGTATTTAGCATCCCATAGTTCTGTAGCTTTGTATCGATGTTTCAAGTAGTCGTCGCACGCTCAACAAGTATTTCTACATTCCATCCAAAGAGACTCCTTATAGGGCATCCCATCTTAGAGACATTCAACTCGTTATCAGACTTACCCTAGAGAGCATTTCATGTCTATTGCGCTTCATTTGCATTATTTGTATGAGTTTATTGAGTCGCTTGTTAGTCATTTGCATGAGTCACATGAGTTGGTCCGATGGAGGATCAATACTGATAATGAATCTTATAAATCTCATGCAGATAACCACAGGATGGTGCAGGTATTTCACGAAGGCGAGCTAAACTTTGAGCGCTTGGAGAATGGGTTCTTAGACAATCATGAGAAAGATCAGGAGCAAATGCTTACGAACTTGATATCCCTAGAGTATGAACTACGACAACACTTTGCTTGAGAACTTAGACTCGCTCGAAGGGGCAAGTAGCCGACATGCACGGGAGGAGCTCATGCTGGGGCCTGGACTACGGCAACACTCTACTCGATGACTTGCACTCACTCGAGGGAGAAAGTAGTCGACATGCAGGGGAGGAGCCCATGCAGGGGCCTGGACTACGACAACACTCTGCTCGAAGACTTGCACTCACTCGAGGGAGAAAGTGGTCGACATGCAGGGGAGGAGCCCATGCAGGGGCCTGGACTACGACAACACTCTGCTCGAGGACTTGCACTCACTCGAGGGGGCAAGTAGCCGGCATACAGGAGAGAAGCTCATGCAAGGGCCCGGACTACGACAACACTATGTTTGGCGACTTTTACTCTCTTGAGGGGGCAAGTAGCCGATATGCAGGAGAGGAGCTCATGCAGGGGCCCGGACTGCGATAGCACTCTGCTCAAGGACTTAGACTCACTCGAGGGGGAAAATAGCCGACATGCAGGAGAGGAGCTCGTGCAGGGGCTCAGATCATGACAAACACTCTGCTCGAGGACTTGGACTCATTCGAGGGGGTAAGTAGTCGGCATGCTCCAAACTAGCGAATTGCGGTCTGTTGTCCGTGACGATAGCGAGACGCAACCTGTGCCTACATATAATCTCTCCCCAAATAAAGTTTTACTACCTGGGAGGTGGTCTTCGCCCATGCTTTCACCTTCATTTACTTTGAGAAGTAGTCGATCATCACTAGGAGGAATTTCGTTTGCCCACTTGTCTGAGGGAATGGCCCCACAAGGTCCATTCCTCAAATTGCAAAAGATCGCAGAACCCTGATCGACCTGAGCTGTTAAGCGGGTTGCAGTTGAAGAGGGGCGTGAAGTTGGCACCTATGTGACATTTTGTCGAACTGTTCTTCATCTTTTCTGATGGTAGGTCAAAAGTAGCATTGCCTCAACACTTTCTTCTCTAAAGTTCTACCTCTCGAATGACTCTCACACTCTCCACAGTAAATTTCTTCCAAAACCCGAGGGACCTCTACCTCCAAGATGCACCTCACCGATGGACCAAACAAAGTCTTTTGATATAGGCTCCCCTCGTAAAGTAGATAGTAGCCCGACTAGTATCAGAACCGTCTTCTATCCGGAACCTCTATTGAAAGTTTGCCCATGGTCAGTAAAGTGACAAACGGATCCATCCATAATGGCCGCTGATCGATCTCTATAACCTCTCCCTCCTCGGTGGATTGGTGGAACAACTCTGTGACTGTACCCCCTACTCTAGGACCGTGCTTGGCCAGTCGATTTGCATGCGAGTTCTTCTCCATCGACACATGTTGAATCGAAAACGACCGGAAGGCACTGACTAGCCCCTTCACCCTGACCAGGTAACGGTGCAACACTGGCTCTCACACTTCAAATTCTCCCATGATCTGTGAAGCAACCACCAGGGAGTCTGTATGAGCTCAAATGTTTTGAATCCCTAGCTCACGGGCGAGGCGAAGCCCGAAAATCACAACTTCATACTCAGCCTGATTATTTCTGACCGAGAAGTGTATGTCGATTGCCTACTCGATCTTAGTTCCCTGAGGGCTTACGAGGACGACACCTGCCACTACCGAGTGTCTCCCCGACGCTCCATCCATGAACATCTCCCAAGCTATCCGCTCTGATATTTCTGACTCGTTTGTTTTCGTCGCGTAGTCGGCCAAAAAGTCAACCACTGTTTGAGCCTTCATTGTTAATTGAGGGATAAATTCTATGTCAAACTCACCAAGTTCCACTAACAACTTGGTCAGCCTCCCTAAATGTTCCACTCCCTCCATGATGTTGCGAAGTAGATGATCAGTCATCACCTTAACTGAGTGTGCTTGGAAGTAAGGTCAGAGCTTCCAAGATGAGATTATGAGGGTGAATGCCAACTTCTCCAAAATTGGATAACATAACTCATCCTTTTGAAGGACTCTGCTCACATAATAAATAAGGAGCTATTTTCTTCTTTCCTCTCGAACTAGAACCGAGCTCACTGTCTTGGCTCCTACTTCGAGGTAAATAAAGAGGTCCTCTCCCTCTTAAGGCCCTTGCAACAGAGGTGCTCACGTCAGCTTGAGCTTCAGGCTTTGAAAGGCCTCCTCGCATTTTGACGTCCACTTGAACTTTTTATTGTCACACAACATCTTGAAAAAGGGTGAGCATTTCTCCCCTGCTTTGGAGAAAAATCTACTCAACTCCGCCAGTCTACCGATCAAGCGTTGAACTTCTTTCACATTTCTAAGAGCCTCCATCTCCATAATCGTCTTGATCCTTATCCAGGTTAGGCTCCACCCCTGCTGGGGTTAAGTGGTGACCGAGAAACTTCCCTTTTCCCTCCCCGAAGACACACTTTGTCGGGTTGAGGCTCATCTTAAACTTCTGGAGGGTGGCAATAGTCTCTACCAAGTCTCGAAGGTGCTCCTCTACACTCTTGCTCTTCACCATGAGCTCGTCAACATACACCTCTAGGTTCCGCCTCTTTTACCATCTGAATACATGGTCCATTATTTTCTGGTATGTTGCTCCTATATTTTTAATCCCACAGTGCATCATTTTATAGCAATAGCACCAATCATTGGTGACGAAAGAAATGTTTTTTATGTCTGGTGGATGCATGCAGATTTGATGGTAACCTGTAAAAACATCCAAAAAAATTTATCACAGGCAATCCAACGTCTGAATATACCAACACGTCGATTCGAGGCAAGGAATAACAATCCTTGTGGCAAGCTTTATTGAGTAGAGAAAAATCGATACACATACGTCACTTCCCATCACCCTTTTTTATCATTACAATATTTGAGAACCCACTTGGATACTAGATCTCTGACACAAAACCGCCTCTTGCAGCTTTTTCACCTCCTCTCGGATGGGCTCGACCAAAGTGGTGGATATCGCCCTCTTCTTTTAACAGATGGGGCGGACTTATTGGTCTTGGTTGAGATGGTGGCAAAGTAAGTCCGCGTCGATGCCCGGCATGTCCGCTGCGCTCCAGGAGAAGATGTTTGCATTTTCTTGGATGCTTGACAAGATCTTCTCCTTGTCTTCCTCCTCCAACTCTTCACTGATCTTTACTTTTTCGAGCCTCCTGCCCTCAGCTTGAATCTCCTTCCTCCACCTTTTCAGCGACCTCCACCCTCACCATCTCCTCCATCACCCTTCCACACCACCTCAGCCTCCTTCCACTTGATTGTGTTGACAACATTTAGATAACACTGTCTAGCCACCTTGGGATCACTCGTGATCCGAATCTACAGGCATCCTATATTGTACTTCAAGCACTTGTGGTAGGACGAGGGCACACACTGAAAGACGTTGATGAGCGGTCTCCAATAGATGACGTTATAACTACTGGGTGCGTCGACGATGGCGAATCTACAATTTTTCGTCATTCCTCCTAACGTCACAAGGAGCTCCACTCCTTTTTCTACCTCCATTCTTTCCCCTGAGAAACCAAAGATTAGCCCATCGGGCCGGTGACCCTCTTCTCCTCCACTGCCATGACGTCAAAGGCCTTCTTGAAGAGACTATTGCCACAAGGATTTGGGACACCATGAAGTTTTCTACCACCGCCTGGATCACCACTGCGTCGTGAAAGGGGTTCTCGTTCCCTAGCATGTCCTCCGTCGAGAAGGTGATATTTTCAATTGAGGGTAGAGTTTGGGAAGTGGACGTCACGCTTATGCGGTACGCCGCATGGAGACTCCCCTTCTTGGTGACCTCCAAACCCACTCCCTCGTGAATCACTCAAATCCCTCTGTGACCTCCCAGGCCCACTCGGTCTTCACACCCTCTCGGGGCCTAATCTCAAATGCCTTCATTTATCCCTTCTTCTCCCGCTCTCTGATCCTGCTGCCCTCCCCGGGCTCTTCCTCCAACTTCTACTCCCAGCTCTAAGAACTCTGGGCACGTCGTTGTCACGTGACCTTCCACTTGGTGGAAGTCACAGTAAGGCATCACCCTTCTGTCCTCCACTCTTCTTGACTGTCGCGCTCTCCCCACCCGACCTCGGACCCGACCAATCATATTTGCCTACTGCGGAGGTAACTGATTCTGCCTCCACTACCCTGGAGTCCTCTTTGTCGAGTTGAAATGAGCTTAACGCTCTGGAGAGTCTTCTTCCTAGCCCTGCTTAAGGGGGTCCCCCTGCCGGCCTCCGCGCTGGCCTGTTGGTCTGGCCCTGAAATCTTCTCTCGATCCCCTGTCACTCTCTATCTTCAAAAGGTCTCCTTTCCTCCTGCCTCCTTGGTCCTCCATCTTCTTAAACTTTGTCCTTCTGGTGTCTGTCGTCGTCTTCTCGTCTCCGCCTGCTTGCTTCGTCAACTTAGCCACGAAACTGCGGTCTGTGGCCTCACTTTTGATGTTCCGCCCTGCGCGGTCGATCAAATCTTCAAAACACATTGGAGGGTCACGAGCTCTCTCCATCTTGAAGAGGCTTTCCTCCAACCCAATTGTGAGGCGTGTTGTAGAGTATGACCTAGCACCGCTTGAACGGTGAGAACCTCCTCCTAGAAACTGTCGTTGTCCCGAGCGACTCCTGGGGCCCTTGCTTTATGAGAAATAGAGTTTTTGGTCCTCTCTTTCTCTTCTTTGAAGCGGCAAATCGTAACAAGAAAGCCTTTCAGAGGTTTTCAGAGTTGTACATTGAGCTCGACGCTACTTGGTGGAATCAATCTCTCGTTTTCCCTTGAAGGAAATGACGAACAACCTGCACTTGGAGACGTCTGTCATCTGGCGATTCGAGGCGACATCTTCGAACCATTGCAGATGTTGGACGAGATCATCTTTCTTGGAGTAGTAACTCATCGACGTCTATTTGAATCCTTCGGCACCGGGGCTGATATGATCAACTCGCAAAAAGGAGTCGTCGGGGCGACTCTGCGAGCGGGGAGAGCTCACACAATTTTGCTTTCTAAGTAACGGGTTTCGGACGGGCTCGCGAACAGAACCCGCGCTTGCAGAGTATGATCCTCTTCCTCCTGAACGATTTCTTTGTCGGGTAGCCTGCTTTGGCCCGTCTCACCGGGCGAGATGACACCTGGTTGTGGAGGCTCTGCCACCTCGCCGCGAGGTGCGAGCAGAGCTCGCAGCGTTTCCTTTATGGACTTCCTGAACTCCGCAAAATTTCTTTGCGTTACAAACTCGCCTGACGGGTGCGAGTTGTCTTGGTCATCTATATGCTCTCCATGTCCACTCATGGCGTCGTCGGGTGACGCTTTCCTCACAAGATACCAGTTGACGCTCATCGCACAAAAAATATTGAAATCCGGTTCACCGGAGTTCGGACTAAGAGGGGGTAGCTTGCATTACTTAACCCACCGTCGGACACCTGAGGCGCGGATATTCTGAGCCTAGATTTGACCCTCACTGAAGAAGATTGGATTGTCTACACTCAAACCCGCGAGCTGCAACGCCGAGGTCCTGTTACACACCCGAAAGTTCTCTTCTTATTTTTCCATCCCAGAACCAATGACTGAGCTCGGCACCTCGGACGACACGAAGAAGAAAGCCTTTTAGAGGTTTTCAGAGTTGTACATTGAGCTCGACGCCACTTGGTGGAACCAATCTCTCACTTTTCCCTTGAAGGAAATGACGAACAACCTGCACTTGGAGACATCTGTCATCTGGCGAATCGAGGCGACATCTTCGAACCATTGCAGATGCTGAACGAGATCATCTTTCTTGGAGTAGTAACTCATCGACGTCTCTTTGAATCCTTCGGCATCGGGGC
The DNA here is from genome assembly GCA_039583875.1 of Platanthera guangdongensis. Classification (NCBI taxonomy): domain Eukaryota; kingdom Viridiplantae; phylum Streptophyta; class Magnoliopsida; order Asparagales; family Orchidaceae; genus Platanthera; species Platanthera guangdongensis. The sequence continues at coordinate 186,955,018 of CM077148.1, forward strand.
TGATATGATCAACTCGCAAAAAGAAGTCGTCGGGGCGACTCTGCGAGCGGGGAGAGCTCACTCAATTTTGCTTTCTAAGTAACGGGTTTCGGACGGGCTCGCGAACAGAACCCGCGCATGCAGAGTATGATCCTCTTCCTCCTGAACGATTTCTTTGTCTGGTAGCCTGCTTTGGCCCGTCTCACCGGGCGAGATGACACCTGGTTGTGGAGGCTCCGCCACCTCGCCGCGAGGTGCGAGCAGAGCTCGCAGCGTTTCCTTTATGGACTTCCTGAACTCCGCAAAATTACTTTGTGTTACAAACTCGTCTGACGGGTGCGAGTTGTCTTGGTCATCTATATGCTCTCCATGTCCATTCATGGCGTCGTCGGGTGACGCTTTCCTCACAAGATACCAGTTGACGCTCATCGCAAAAAAATGTTGAAATCCGGATGCCGGGTCACCGGAGTTCGGACTAAGAGTGAGGTAGCTTGCATTACTTAACCCACCGTCGGACACCTGAGGCGCGGATATTCTGAGCCTAGATTTGACCCTCACTGAAGAAGATTGGTATGTCTACACTCAGACCCGCGAGCTGCAACGCCGAGGTCCTGTTACACACCCGAAAGTTCTCTTCTTATTTTTCCATCCCAGAACCAATGACTGAGCTCGGCACATCGGACGACACGAAGAAGAAAATCGAATTGGGCGAGCTTTAGGAGTGTGGGTTTGCCCCCCCCCCCCCCCCCCCGAGATGCTAATAGGTTCTATTTATAGGCAAAACATCTTGAGTGTAAAAGGGTCTTTACTGGCTTATCGATATTTGTCCCGCTTTAACAAAAATGTTATTCCCAGACTCAAAGGGGTCTGCAGATAGCGGCCTTCGCCTTAATAAGAATGTTATTCCCAAACCCTGACAGTCTGCTGATAGCTATGCCACAAAAAAGATTATTGTTTATTGACCTGGACCAGCCCGAGGGTTGGGATGGGCTGGACTCGCCTCGCCAGGTGGCAGTAAGTACAATATACTACCCGAAGGTTGGGTTGACCTTAACTCGCCTTGCCCACTCGTCAGCGAGTATAAAATGCTACTCAAGCTCGCTCTCTAAAACGCAGGTTGAACCCTCTTCTAGCAAGAGGCGAGCTCGGTCACCTTTCCGGACTCGCCCGTTGTACACTTGGGTTTATTGAGCCAAAAGAGCAGAAGCCAAGGTGTTAATTGTCTTTGATACCTTGTTTATGAAAAAATATGTGTTGTGTTAGGTCACGTTATACTTGTATATAAAAGGAGGAATACCTGTAAATTACAGTAAATCCTTTAGGGGGAATTTAGTACAAAAGATCTTAGAAATAAGAACCATACACACAAGATATATAATCCAGCATTGACGTTTTGTAACTAGATTAACAAATCTCTTAAAAGAGTAAAAAATAATTTATATATAGGAGAGATTCTATAACTAGTTTATGACCATTATGTTGATCTTAGTGTCTCATGAGAAGTTATGTTTTCACATTTAAGGATAAGTGAAAAGAACATACTTAGAGTATCAAAAGGTCGTGCGCCCCCAAATAAAGAATCTTTGTGGTGGAAAGAGGAAGTGCGAGACAAAGTGAGGGCAAAGAGGGTCAGCTATAAATCACTCTACGCCTGTAGGAATGATGAAAACTTAGCCAGATATAAAGTCGCCAAAAAAGAAGCTAAATATGCAGTAAGTAAAGTAAGAAATCAAGCTTATGAAGAATTTTATAAGCAACTATATACCAAAGATGGATAGTGTGACATATATAAAATTGCTCGAGCTAGAGAAAGGAAAACAAGAGAGTTAAGACAAGTAAAATGCATAAAGGTTGAGACGGATACAATTTTGACAGATGATGTGGATATTAAAGAGTGATGAAAAAGATGTTTTTATCAACTCTATAATGAAACAAAAGACCATGAATTGTACTTGAAAAAGTTAAGTACATCTGAAGAGTATATGAACATTACATTTTATCATAAAATTCAAGTATCAGAGGTAAATGATGTTCTAAAAAAGATGCAAAATGGAAAGGCGGTTGGGTCAGATGATATATCCATCGAAGTATGAAAATGTCTAGGGAATGAAAGAATTTTGTGCATTACATATTTTTTCAATAAGATACTGAAGTCAAAGAAGATGTCAGAACAGTGGAAAGAAAGTATCTTGGTACCTTTGTATAAGAACAAAAGAAATATACAAAATTGTGTTAGTTACCGAGGAATTAAATTGATGAGTCATACCAGAAAATTATAGGAACGAGTAATAGAAATAAGAGTAAGACGGGAGACTAACATCTCGGAGAAACAATTTGTGTTCATGTCATGGTGGTTGACCATGGAAGTTATACATCTCTTGAGGAGACTCATTGACAACTACAGAGAAAGAAAACAAGATTTGCATATCTTGTTTATCGATCTTGAGAAGTCTTATGATAGAGTTCCAAGAGAGATCTTATGGAGAGTCTTAGAAAAGAAAGGTGTAAATGTATCATACATTGATATAATCCAAGATATGTATACAAATTCAGTGATAAGGGTGAGGACATCTGGAGGATTAACGCGGGAATTTCTTTTCACCGTGGCTTACATCAAGGTTTGACTTTAAGCCCTTATCTTTTTACCCTTATCTTAGATGAGCTCACCAGACATCCAACAAGCAATACCTTGGTTTTTTATTGGTTGCGGATGATTTTGTTTTGGTCGATGAGACGTGCAAGGGTGTAAATGCAAAACTTGAATCTTAGCGAGACACTTTAGAAAAGAAAGAGAATATGGAGCTTAAATTTAGCAGTGCAAGAAGGATGGATGACTTCTGTACAACCCGTATTCGTCGAGGGTGGACCCCTCCAGAGACAGGTCAGCATAAGTCAAAGTCATCAAGTCAAGACAAAGGTCAGAGTCAATGCGTCAGGCCGCAGAAGACCCGGACGAATATGGCGAGCTCCCCTCGCATACTCGCCAGGTAGGCGACTAGGCCAGCTGCTCGCCCAGCCGTGCGAGCTCCCCTAGGAAGAAGCCTAGTCGCCGGGGGGTGGGCTATAAATAAGACTCACCCCCTCCCCTAGGATTTCCCTATAAATAGGACCCCAGGGGTACGAGGAGAGACACTTTTTGAACCTTGCCGAGATCTCAGACTCTTTTCTTGGATTCTAGCTTAGCCTGTGAATTTTTTTTTCTCAGAGACCAGGTCATGACCTAGCAACCATCCTCTTTTAGTCGTCACGACTTAGTTACCAGCTAGTCTCCCCCGTACCCTGCTCGACCATTCTTGTTATGGAGAGATTGCTTCTTCCAAGCTTTCAGGTACGTGGTGGGACCTTCCTGCCGCAGCGCCTGTGGTCCTGTTTGTTCGGTGACTTCCGTGCTTTAGCCCGCTAGCCGTCGAGCTGGTAACCTTAGGCTGTCTTGATCCGATTTTTGGAGTATGGAATTTTCCCGGCTTCAACACTTGGTGCGGTGAGCGTGGATCGCAGCCAAGGAGGTAAAGCTTCACTGGTAGGCGAAATGGTAAGTGCAGGCGAGCAAGGCGAGTTAGTCGGCAACTCGACAGGAGTTGGTAACTTGGCGCGAGGAGGCGAGTTTGTGACGGTAGCTACGTTCGAGGAGTTTGTGATGAGGATCGAGAGGACCATTCTCTCAGGGCTCCCTCGTCGCCCTGATGTCACGGAGACCTCTCCCCGCCGCGTGACACCGTCGGACGAGGAAGCGCCGCCGAGGCGACCTGAGAAGGAGCGAGCGTGGGAGAGAGAGGAGCGACCGATGCAGTCGCGACATTATCCGGCGAGCAGCCAGGGGATCAGGTTCCGAGATCCAGAGCCGCTGGCGAGGTATCATGATACGCGCCCATGGCGCGAGAATGAGGATGATACCAGCGAGGATGAAACTCGTTACCGTCAGGGAGGGAGGTGCCCCTTCTGTAACGAGATCCTCGCAGCCCCAGTTCCCGAGGGCTTCCGAGAGTCAGTTCTCACCTACTACTCCGGTAGAGATGACCCAGTCAACCATCTCCAATGGTTTGAGGACGTGGTGTCCATCTGCAACATGTTGGACTCCTTCAAGTGCAGGTTCTTCTCGATCAACTTCATGGGTAATGCAAGAGACTGGTTCCACCAGTTGCCAGTCGGTTCCGTCTACTGCTTTGCGGATCTGCTTCGGGGCCTTATGACAAGGTTCTCGACGTCCAAGAAGTGGAAGAAGGAAGCAACTTCCCTCTTCAAGATCGCTCAGGGGCAGTACGGGAGTTTTAGCCACTACATCGACCGTTTCCAGGAGGAGATCTTAGAGGTGGAGGAGGTGGACAACTTCACTCTGATGCTGGCCCTGAAGTTTGGTCTGAAGCAGAGTCTCTTCTGCATGGAGATGAGATCCAAACCCCGAGGTCCTTTGAGGAGATGGTGGAGAGGGCAAATACGTTCGTCCAAGAAGAGGAGATGAACAAGGACTTCTTGGCGCGGCTGGATGGAGATGAGTCATTAGGAAGGGGAAGAGGAGGACCTTCGGAGGTGAGAGCTGGAAGGTTGCCGGAGAGGCAGGTTGAGAGGAGAAGGGAGGAGCCGAGGAGAAGAGAGGAGCAGAGGAAGAGAGAAGAGTCAGGAGGGCGGAGGAGGCAGGAGAAGCCTCGGAGGCAGGAAGAGAGGAAGCCCGTGGAGGCTCAGGAGAGGAGAGGAGAAGAGAGGCGATTCCAGTACCCTGCGAATCGGCCTCAGTGGAGGCAGCCTGCTACGTCGCGGTTCCAGCAGCAGCAGGAGAGGAACGATCGCCAGCAGGGTGGAGGTCGGAAAAGGAGCTGGAGGGGAGGCGATGGCCATTGTCCGGCAAGGCAATAAGCGTCGCAGGCAGGAGGCGCGAAGGGTGAGGCGCCAGGAGGCGGAGATTCCCCTCTACTGCGACATACATCGGGTAGAGGGCCATGGACGATTGGTTTGCCCAGAGTTTTGGGAGGTAAGGAGGAGGTTGGAAGCTGGAGCAGCCCAGGCAGGAAGCGCCTGCGGGACCGGTAGCGTTCCACGCTCCGGTGAGGAGGAACGAGGACCGAATCGACCAGGGAGGTCGTGGAGAGGTGTTCCACGGCCCAGGAGGTGGGCAGGTTGGAGTGATCAACGACGGGGCTGGACTTGGAGCTTCCCGCAAGGGAAGCTTCCATCAGATCTATCGGAAGATCATCGTCTCTACCTCTTAGAGCGTCGCCTCGACCTCTCAGGTTCCGCCGCCATTGGATGATATCACCTTCTCCGAGGAGGACATGTTAGGGAATTAGAATCACTTCCATGATGCCCTAGTCATCCAAGATGCCATCGAGGACTTCACCGTCGACCGAATCCTTGCGGACAACGGGAGTTCGGTGAACGTTATCTTCAAGAGGACCTTTGTCGGGCTTCAGGTGGAAGCGTCCAGGGTCCAAGCTGCGGACGGACCACTCTTTGGCTTCTCGGGAGAGAAGAAAGAGGTGGAGGGAGGAGTGGACCTTCTGGTCACCCTTGGCGGGACTTCAATCCGATGTCGCTTTGTCATCGTCGATGCGTCGAGCTGCTATAGCGCCATCTTTGGGCGCCCCCTCATCAACTACTTCAAGGTCGTTCCATCTTGCTATCATCAATGCCTGAAGTACTGCCGAGGAGACGTCCAAGTGAGGATCAGGGGCGATCAGAAAGCTTCTAGGGAGTGCTACCTGAATGTCGTCAGTACCATCAGCTGGATGGAGGACGCGGAGAGGTTGGAGAAGCTGCTGGAGAGAGAGGAAGACTTGAGGGCTGCTGAGGAGCTGGAGAAGCTGGAAGTGATCTCCCAGAGGGGAGAGTCGGGGCTGCTGAAGGTCGGAGGATCTCTGACGACGGAAGAGAAGCTGGAGATGGCCGCGTGTCTGCAGTAGAGTGTGGACATCTTCGCCTGGAGCGCTGCAGAGATGTCAGGGATTGACGCCGATGTTGCCTGCCATCGCCTCAACCTGGATCCCAAGATTGCCCCCATCCGTCAGAAGCAGACGAAGAGCGTCACTGTGCTGGCCGGTCCTATCAGAGAGGAGGTGGAGAAGCTGCTGGAGGCAGGGTTCGTTTCGGAGATCCAGTATCCCGGCTGGGTCTCCAATGTTGTAATGGTGAAGAAGTCCGGAGGGGGCTAGCGTTTATGTATTGATTTTTCTATGTTAAATAAAGTCTGCCCGAAAGATTGTTACCTCTTGCCTCAAATCGACGCGCTAGTTGTTTCAGTCGTCGGGTTTCCTATAATGAGTTTCTTTGATGCTTTTTCAGGGTATTACCAGATCCTGATGCACCCCCCCCTGACTGCTTGTGACGTCTCTTTCATCACCAGTGATGACTGCTATAGCTATAAGATGATGCCCTTTGGGCTAAAGAATGCGGACGCAACCTACCAGAGGATGATGAATCAAGTCTTCAAGGAGCAGAAGAGGCGGAATCTGGAGGTGTATGTGGATGATCTCCTTGTCAAGAGCAGGAACGTCGCGGAGCACATAAAGGATCTTGAGGGGTGACCTTCGCCACTCTGAGGAAGTACAAGATGCGGCTCAACCCGACCAAGTGCATTTTCAGAGCAGGAAGGGGAAAGTTCTTAGGTCACCTCCTTACTCCGAGGGGGGTGTAGCCTAACCCTGACAAAGTCAAGGTCATTCTGGAGATGGCGTCCCCGAAGGATCCCAAGGAAGTGCAGAGTTTAATCGGAAGGCTGGCGGGCCTTAGCCGTTTCCTCTCCAAGGTAGGAGAGAAGTGTTCTCCGCTCTTCAAGGCTCTCCGAGGCAACCAGAAGTTCGAGTGGACCGCGGAGTGTGAGAAGGCTTTTGGGAAGCTCAAGCAGCAGCTAACTCAAGCTACTCTCCTTCAAGGCACGCAGGGAAGTGAAGACCTCCTCCTCTATCTGGGAGTGGAAGTTGAAGCGGTCAGTTCAGTGTTGGTCAGAGAGGAAGGCAAGAAGCAGCTCCCCATCTACTATGTGAGTAGAATGTTGCGGCAGACAGAGACTAGGTATCCTATCCTGGAGAAGCTGGTTTTCGCCTTGGTGGTTTCAGCTCGTATGCTCCGCCCATATTTTCAGGCTCACTCCAAGGTTGTCTCGGATCATCCGCTTCGTAGTATCTTGGATGGAGTGGAGCATTCTGGCAGGTTGGCCAAGTGGGCGGTGGAGATCCGTGAGTCCGACATTTCCTACTCTCCGAGGGTAGCAATCAAGGCTCAGACAGTGACAGACTTTCTGGCCGACTTCTCGGTCGAGGTAGGTGGAGACGAAGGCTCCTCCAGCCCAGTCTCTTGGAAGATGTTCGTGGATGGGGCTTCAGGCAAGTATTCTGTGGGAGTCGGAGTATTGCTAGTGAGCCCACATGGAACTAGGATCGAGCAAGCAGTCGAGATCCTCTTCCCCGTCACGAACAATCAAGCGGAGTACGAAGCCATGGTGGCAGCCTTGCGTCTCGCCAAGGAATTGGGAATCCAAAATCTCAAGGCCTTCACCGACTCAATGGTGGTTGCGTCGCAGATCAGAGGAGAGTTCGAGGTGCACGATCCCATCTGCTGAAGTACTTGGTCAAGGTCAAAGGTCTGATCAGGGGGTTTCAGTCCTTCGTCGAACACGTGCCCAGAGAGGATAATTCAGAAGCAGATTATCTGGCCAAGTATGATCCTCGGACTGGGGGGACAGTGACCGAACTGTTTCGACTGTCCATCGAGGATGGGGAGATGATGGAGATCGAGCAGAGAGCTTCGTGGAAGGACCCATTCATTGTGTTCTTAACAACGGGTCGGCTTCCTGACAGTGAAGGAGATCAGAGGAAATTCCGGTACAAGACTGCTTATTACCTGCTACAGGAAGGGGAGCTTTATCGCAAGACCATTTCAGGCCCTCTGGCCAGATGCCTGTCAGATGCTGAAATTCGTCGAGTTTTGGAAGAAATCCATTCAGGAGAATGCGACAGCCACTTAGGGACCCGTACTCTCGAGCAGAGGATTCTAAGGCACGACTACTTCTGGTCGACCATCTGGAAGGATGCCGAGGCTTTCTCGAAAGAGTGTTCAAAGTGTCATCTCTTTGCGCCTCTTCAGTTACAACCAGCTCGGCATCTTCGTTCGATCACCGCTCCATAGCCTTTCGCCATCTGGGGAATGGATTTGATCGGCCCTTTCCCCTAAGTTAGCGGTCAGAGGAAGTTCGTTCTAGTCATGATCGACTACTTCTCTAAGTGGATCGAGGCAAATGCCCTAGCCAAGACCACTTCTCAGATCGTGAAGAACTTCATCTGGGGAGAGATTGCTTGTAGGTTCGGGATTCTTCTCGTCATCGTCACCGACAACGGTCCGCAGTTTGTCAGCTTGGACCTGGAGGACTTCTGCAAGCAGCTATGGACGGATCTTCGATTCGCCTCTGTGCATCATCCTTGGAGCAATGGACAAGTGGAAGACGCCAACAAGTTTATCATCAACCTCCTGAAGAAGAAGGTCCTTAATCTGAAGGGCAATTGGGCAGAACAACTCCCCTCGGTCCTATGGGCTCTGAGAACAACTCCTAACTCGGTCACGTGGGAAACGCCCTTTAAGTTATCCCACGGGTCTGAGGCACTCCTCCCAGTGGAGTTCGAGGTTCGGAGTGCCGAGAGTCATAGCAGCAGGAGAAGGCAGCGAAGAGTGGCACTTGGAAAATGAAAACGCTCAGAGGCTCTCGCTGGACTACATCGAGGAGCTTCGTGACTTAGCCTCCGTCCGCCAGGAGGAAATCAAGAGGCGCATGATAAAACACTTCGACAAGAATGTCCGCCTCAAACATTTCCTCGCAGGAGACCTTGTCATGAAGAAGGTGGACGCCACGGGAAGAGGAGCTGTCGTTGGTAAGTTACATCCCAACTGGGAAGGACCTTTCATCGTCCAGGAAGTCCTAGCCACTGGTGGCTATCGTCTGCAAGACCAGGAAGGAGAGCAACTAGGAAGTACTTGGAGCGGGGATGACCTGAAAAGGTTTTACCCTTAGCAGTAACCTGTAATTATTCTTGTAAATCACTTTTCAATGTATATATTTCCTCGCCGCCGGAGGCACGGGAGGTTGCGAGTTGTCTTATTTGTGTTGTGATTCGTTTCAAGATAGCTAGGAGCAATGAAGTCTGACTCCACAATCGATTTAGGAAACGTGCCTTTGACTTGTTTCTCCTAAATAGCACAGGACGGACGATGAGACGAATAGACGATGCCTCGGGATTTAAGCGTCCTTATAAGACCGAGCCCCTGCATTGACGAATCGAGAACAGCTCCCCCCTTGCATGTCGGCCTAGCTGATCCCTGATTGCATCTCTCATCCGACTGGAGGAACTATCAGGAACAGGTCTGGACGCTAACCTCCTGAACTCTATAAAGGATCGAGCTCACAAAGTGATGTCATGTGCAAAGGCGTCATCGGTCTTTGAGAAAACTAAAAGATCCTCTCTTAGCGACCGCTAGTCCCGCAAAGCAGGACACTTCTCTGTTATTGACAAGGCAGGATAACCTGCCGATCTCTGAGAGATACAAGTTAGCAGAAGGACGGTGGACTCGAGTGAGTGTCCTGTAGGACCCCCCCCCCCCCCCCCCCCCGAGGTTCATTTCCCTCTGCTGGTATGCTGGTCTTCGTAGCCAGGCAGCAGCGTTACGCAATTGGGACACGAGCCTTCGACCTGTTTCTCCTAAATAGTCCATGACGGACGATGGGACGATGCCTCGTGATTTAAGCGTCCTTGTAAGACCGAGCCCTTGCATTGACGGTCGGGATCAGCTCCCCCCTTGCATGTCGGCCTAGCTATCCCCGATTGCATCTCTCCTCCGGCTGGAGGAACTATTAGGAACAGGTCTGGACGCCGACCTCCTAACATTATAGAGAAGATCGTCATCTCCTTGCAATTTCCTAAAGTTCTCATAAATATTGGTGCGTTTAATTCTTTTGGCTACCTCCGAAGCAGCAGGTCGAATTACTTTAGCACTGATGCAAGTCCTCGAGCCGTGGAGTTACCGTAGTCCGAGTCCCTGCACGAGCTCCTCTCCTGTCGGACGACTACTTGCCTCACGAGTTGGCCCCCACTTTGAAGTGTGGCGCGAGCATAACGTGCGCGACTATGTATGTGCGAGCAACGATGGCGTCAGTATGAACGACGTCAACGTGCGAGTAAGCGCATGTCGAGCTCTCAATCTCTCTACGCCTATGAGTCAAGCGAACATCAACAAACAGGCGAATATACACAGAAACGAGTAATAGAAAATTTTTATATATTTCATGACGAGCATTACATAGATTCACAATTTTCTATTAACAAAAATATATACAAGTATGGGCGCAGGAGGTCGCCGACTGACTACGACTCATCGTCGCCGGTATCGGGCCTGTACTCGTCGTCCCCGATGATGACATCTTTCTCGTCCTCAGCATTGTCCTCGTCGTCATCCTCATCATCGCTGTTGTCGCTGCTCTCTCCGTTGTTGTTGTCGCTGCCACTGGAGGTAGAAGCCGAGGATAGGACGCGATCAGGCGAGTTCGTCTCCTCGGTAAGAAGGAACGGGATGAGGTCCAGAACCGTCAAGTGGTCGGCCTCCGCACCGAGGAAGCCGTCCATCCTCAGCTTGGCGAGAACGGCTTCCCCAGATGCTCGCGCTATCCCGCGGCGGTTAGCGGGCATCTCGTCCCCGTGCATGCGGATCTTCTTGCCCATCCCATGCGAGGACGCCGCCTCTTGCGGCTCAGATGGGCGAGCACCGGAAGGACCCGGGCGATCTTCGACGGCGGCTTGCCGAGTTAGAAACTCGGCAACCCGAATTTGAGAAGCCTCCAGCTCGGCCTTGGTGTTGGCGAGTTCTTGCTCGAGCTCGGGGAACTTCTTCGCCATCTCGATCTCGGCGGCCTGCGAGGATCAATTAGCCAGCAGTCAGAAAAATTTTCAAGTACAAAAGCGACTAAGTCGCGCCGAGGAGGCGACTTACCTCGTACTCCTTCCAGCAGACGAACTGCATCCCGAGGTCGATCGCCTTCTGCGAAACGATCTTCAACGCATCTTGCGTCTCGAGGAGCTTCCTCGCCGTGTAGTGCCCAAGCTCGGCAGTCCGCATGATAGAGCGGGAAGTCTGGTGGGCGAGCACTTCCGGGCTATGCTTCAGCATTGACTCGGTATCGGCTCACTCGTAAAGCGCGAAGCCAACATCGAAGGCCTCCCACTTGTCCTCGCAGTCTTCCGACCAGGCGGGTAGGTTGGTGCTCAGTGATACCCGATGCTCGCTCTCAAAACATGACACCAGCGGGCGACCATAGGCGTCCCTACCTTCTCGCCAGCGGTTGTAGTTCGGGTGGAAGTAAGGCGCCCCGGCATCGGCGGGAGACCCTCTCATCAAACAGCTGGCGGGAAACCCTTGCGCGCTTGCTCGCATGATCGGGGGACTTGGCCTTTCCCTTCCCATTGACGAGCTTCCTCTTGAGCGCACCACCTTCGTCGCCGGCGAGCGGCTGGACCTTGCTGACCGCAGGCGGGACCTCCTCGACCTCGGCAGGAAGGTTCAAGATTTCTTGGCGCGAGGACGCGACTTCCTTTGCCGGAGGAAGTAGCTTTTGCGGGAGCTCGCGAGCCTCTGCAATTGAAGAATAGTCAGCACAATGTTCAAACAACTATCAGAGATAACTTGGTGAGTACGATAGAATCTCGCGAGTTTATACCTTCGCAGGGAAGGACTTCGTCGAGCACATTAACGTTGATACTCCAGTGGATGACATCGAATCGTCGCCCGCGGAAAGCTTCGACCAGCTTCTCGTGCGCGCCTTCCAAAATCCGCGGCAGGAAAGCGACATCGGCGGGTTGATGCGGCCTTCCCAACACGCCTTCGAAGTCGCCGGTGATGACAACCAGGAACTCGCTCCACCGGTGGACTTGTTCGTCGTCCCGACCAAGGTGCAGACATGGCTGCTGAAGAAGACGACCCCCTCAGAGGTCGCGGCAAAGGCGAAGACCTTCCGGAAGACGGAGACGTCGAACACGATCCTCTCTTCCCGAAGGAAGCAGAGGAAGCCCATGATAATCGCCGCATCGTTGGGATTAATCTGGGCGGGCGCAATGCCGAAGTATCGCAGGATTTGGCGATATTCGGGCCTCAATGGAAGTCGCAGGTCGACTTCAAAGTGGCGATGGGACAAGACCATTCCACCTTCGATATAGGTGTTTAGTCGCTCATTCCGGGCAGGGAGCCTGGCCGAGTATCCCTCTGGAAGATGTCTTTGGTGGAAATCTTTCAAATCTCGCTTAGTGGTGGCAGACTTCTTGAAGACTGCATCAGCAAAGTTCGCCGCATGGGCCTGTCGGCGAGCACTGGCATCGTCTCCAACCATCTTGAGTAAGTGGAGAGCGCGAGAAAGGAAGTGTGAGTAGAGCTAGAACGAAGAAGGAAGACGCGGGCAAGGGCAGTTACTCGCGAGCAAAAGTCAGAAATCGCAACAGCGTACTAAAGTCTCACCTACCCCTTCTATTTATAGGCAGAGGCCAGGGGGGTGTATTTCGTGCACGGGCGAGTATCCACCTAAGTCGCGTCCTAACCGTTAGATTTTTCCTAGTCACAAGCCCTATCTCGCACAAAGCTGTTCAGAATCTCGCCAGCTCTCCAGAACCTGCACACAAATCAAAGCATTGCAGAAAGAATATGAGTAGGCAAAAAGCAATCACAAAGAACACAAACTCGGCAAAATCAGCGCGAGATTCATGCTCGCTTATTACAAATAAATATTGTCCTTTACATAGTCGTCAATAGGCGAGTTCAAATGAAAAGAAAAAGAAATTTCTAAGTCCTAGGAGGCCCTTGATCAGGAAGATGTGGATGTCGCCCAGCCCACCCCATCTCGCGAGCTCGTCGGAAGTACTCGGTGGCCACCGCAATCGCGTCGTCGCCTCGCCGCAGTTGCTCTTCCATCCTCGCCAACCGCCCGGCAGACCCCATGCTCGCGCGCATGTCGGCCACTTCCTCACCAAATAGTTGGACGCGATGGTCAGTCATCGCTAGCCGCCTGTCCATCTCTTGGATCATGTGGAAGTGTGCCTCGTAGGTCTTCGCCAGGCTTTCTCACAGCTCTTCCATCTTCGTCATCCTCACCTCCAATGTCGAGATTCGGCGGTGAGGTTCGCAGATGGCGAGCTGGTAGAACTTGGCCTCCAACTCGAATGTAGGCACGCGCAGCAGCGTGACGGTATTCGTTCCCAGAAAGCCCAAGGGCATCGATGAAAGCACCTCCAGGAGTGGACGGGAGACCTGTCAAAGCAGAGGAAAATCGCCAAATCAGTTAGCAGTCGGCAACAACAGTCAGATCAGCAGTAGTGCGCGCTACCTTGTCGAGGAGATCGAGACCGCTGAGGAGAAGGACTGAGGCGAGCTGGTTCTCGCGGGCCTGATGACGAGCTGCCATGGCGCTCGGCGGGCTGCCCCTGGCCGCGACCTCTCCAGGTTATGACTCCCATTTTTCGGCGGGAAGTAGCCGGGCGCCTTCTTTCCGGATCTCGCGCCAAGCCCTCCGGCGGGATCCTAGGTCTCGAGGTGTCCAGGTAGAGTTTAGGGCGTGGTTCGCCGCTCAGAGGCAGAGGGGGCGGCGGCGGCAATGTCGTGCTCGCCGCCGGTTGTTGCGAGCTCGCCAGAGTAGATGGTGGCAACATGGGCGCGATTTTCGGTTTTTGCGGTTTAACCGGAGGAGGTGGCGGCGGCGAAAACAACGTGGTTTTGGTCGGAAGAGGCGGCGACGGCGGTGGGATGCTCGCCGCCGGCAGCGTCGAAGTAACCGAAGGAGGAGGGACTTTGCCCGTCCCGGGCTGTGAGGACTTGGTCGCCGGAGGATCTGCCGGAGAGACTTGTTTTTCTGACCCCTTCTTGGAGCCGAGGTTGATCCGGAACGGTGGCGCGATCCGGAGCGGAGGCCGAGCTCCATGTGCGACTAGTGGAACTCCTTGTAGCGGGGCGATGTCTAGAATCTCGCCTGAAGTAGTCGCTGGGGGAGCTGCAGATACAAGGACGTGTTAGCATGAGATCAGGATGATCAACGAACTTCTACAAAAATCGGCAAGTTGGTGACCTTGCGAGGTAGCGAGATCTGCCTGCAGTTGGGGGGTGACTCAGCGACTTCCGGACTGGAAGGAGCTGGCGAGAAGAGCAGAGAGATGTCGGGGATGGATGACTCGGGAATGTCGCCCAACCTGAGATCCTCGAGGAGCTGTTGGGTGCTAGTCGAAGGTTCGGGCTGGTTGGCCGGGGTTGCGACTTTCTTGGCCGGGGAGGCGTCTTTCTCCGCCGGCGGGGGCGGGTTGTCGGCCTTAGAGGCGAGTGTCTTCTTCAGTTTCTTCTTCTTGGCAGGAGGCACGGCAGCGACTTCATCTTCTCGCGGCCTTGATGGCTCTGGGTCGAGAAATCCGGACAACGCGGCAAGGCTGGCTTGGTAAGCTTCCTCGGCAGACTTCGACATCGCATGCGAGTTCAAAATGCGTGCCTCAAAGACCAACCACCCCCCCCCCCCTATAAAGTTCAGCAGACATCCATCAAGGGTGAGTAACCCAGATACTCGGTCAAGCATCTCATCGAATAAGTGTTGGATGTGTCGCTCGAAAAGAGCTAGAATTGTGTACAGCCCGTATTCGTCGAGGGTGATGTCAGGTCAGTGGAAGTCAAAGTCAGCAAGTCAAGACAGAAGTCAGAGTCAACGCATCGGGCCGCAAAAGACCCCGACGAGTATGACGAGCTCCCCTCGCATACTCGCCAGGTAGGCGACTAGGCCAACTGCTCGCCCAGCCGTGCGAGTTCCCCCAGGAAGTCGCCTAGTCGTCGGTGGGTGGGCTATAAATAAGACCCACCCCCTCCCCCAGGATTTCCCTACAAATAAGACCTCAGGGATACGTGGAGAGACACTTTTTGAATCTCGTCGAGAATCTCAGACTCTTTTTTTGGACGCTAGCTTAGCCCTTGAATTCCTTTTTCTCAGAGACTAGGTGCGACCTAGCGACTATCCTCTTTTAGTCGCCGCGACTTAGTTACCACCTAGTGTCCCTCGTACCCTGCTCGGCCATTCTTGGTTGTGGAGGAGTTACTTCTTCTAATCTTCCAGGTACGTGGTGGGACCTTCCTGCCGCAGCGTCTGAGGTCCTGTTTGTTCGGTGACTTTCGTGCTTTAGCCCGCTAGCCGTCGAGCCTATCCATTGAGCCGGTAATCTTAGGCTGCCTTGATCCGATTTTTGGAGTAAAGAATTTTTCCGGCTTCAACAACTTCGTTATTAAGTTGGGTGATCAAAATATTTCTCGTAGTGAGTCTTTTAAATATCTTGGATCGATAGTTCAAAAAGATGAAGGTATTGATAAATATGTGACACATAGAATCCAAGCGGGTTGGTTGAAGAGGAGAGACACGTCCAGAGATCTTATGTGATCGTAAGGTACCATTAAAACTTAAAGGCAAGTTTTACCATATTGTAATTAGACCAGCGATGGTTATGAGTGTTGTCTAGTTTATTGTGTACATGAGCAAAAAATGGGAGTTGCGGAGATGAGCATGCTTGGATGGATGTGTGGACACACGAGACCGGATAAAATTAGGGATGAATGTATCAGGATAAGACAGGAGTAGCACCAATTGCAGAGAAGATGCGAGAAGCTCGACTGGGATGGTTTGGACATGTACAAAGGAGACCATTAGAGGCACCTGCTAGGGGTTGTGAGAGTCTAGTCACTAGGCATGTTAAACGCGGGAGGGGTAGTGACACAGGGCAAATCTATAGGTGGCGGGAAATCTGCGACCTAACCCTACATGCTATGCAAAGCCCGACGGATTAAATCAAAATTGAATAATAAACTTTAACATTCCACACAAATAATTCAAAAAGTAATTCAGAATAATTTATTTGGGCAAAAGCAAGCTTAGGCTTTCATCCGCGTGGAGGGCCAAAGTAAGAGCACGCGGCGAATAAACTCTTCCTGACGGGGCTCTGTGAGAGCGGGTGCAAGTGGACTCAAGACCTCCAAAGTGAGGTGGGGACAAGTGGTGATACCTAGACATAATGAAAAACCTATAGAATCTACGACTGCGTATCGAAAAGTGTGTGCAACCTCCCTCTGATACCAATTGGCGCAGGACAAATCTATAGGCGGTGCCGCGGTGGGAAACCTGCGACCTAGCCCTACATGTTATGCAAATCCGACGGTTAGATCACAATTGAATAATAAATAAAATATCCACGCAAAATAAATCCACGACAAGGCAAAATATTTTTATTAGGGCAAAAGCAAGCTTAGGCTTTCCTCCGCGTGGAGGGCCAAAGAAATAGCGCGTGGCGAATGAATCCTTCCTGCAGTTGGAGATTAATTCATGCACAAATAACTATAATAAACTAAACATCCAAGCAATCATGTAATAAACAACTGTAACAACGTTTTACAACTGAATACCGATACAAAACACAATACGAATAATAGGGCTGCTGTAAATAACACAAATATGGATATTATAGAGCTCAAAAAGGGGTTTCGATGGTTGGTGGACCGGATCGGGTAAGGGGAGGGCTTGGTTGGGGATTAGGAGGGTTGGATCGGGGCGGGGGATGGCTGGAACCGGGCTAAAATAGCTGGATCTGGACAGGTTTGGTGTTGGGTGGCTGTTTTGAGGTGGATCCACGAGGTTGGGGGCTGATGGCAGCAAAGGGGAGGAGGCGGGGTGGCTGGACCTGGCTGGAAGAGGCCCGATCTGGACTGGTTTTGTTGGAAAACAGCTAAAGGGGGCTGTTTGGTGGTTGGTGGCCTGGTGGAGGGGTGGCAGGCTGAAGGGAGAGGGGCGGCAAGGCTGGAACAGGGAGGGGAGGGGGCTGCTGGCCAGATCTGGACAGCACAATGGCCGGTGGCCTTATTTGGAAAGGGCGGAGTAAGGGGCAGGGGAGGCGGCTTGATATGTGTGGGGGGGGGGGGGGTTGAGGGTACGGCGGTGGCTGGGCGGCAGAAAAATAATTCCTGCAGTGGTTTTCATGAGGGGATCGGTGGCTGGACAGCACAAAAAAGAAAAGGAGGAGGGTGGGGGAGGAGGAAAATACCAAGATACAAAATCTTACCCAAGGAGTCATCAACAAGGGGTTCCACGGAGTCGGCACCGCGGAGAAGATCACCGGAATGAAGGAAGAAGCTCTCCAAACATTCAGCAATGAGCAGTGATGGCAGCCCTAAACCATCTATTTATAAGAAATAAAAATTAGGGCACCCGGAATCCACGGCTATGATTGGTCGTTGGTCTCGGGGCCAAGACTACATGAAATAGAATCCGAAAAATATAAAGCTATATATGAAATTGATTCGCAATGCGAATCCGGACGCATCCACAGAGTCGGATCGTCGATCCGGGCACGCCATATATGGTAAGTCTCCAAATCAGCACCGAATGGGCCCAATGCTCGTCCTCGTCTCTGCTCCGCATCAGGTAGACCAATAAAGACTTGGAATGAAACTGTAAGGAAAGGCATGATGTACTTAGACATTAGTCGGATTTTGACAAAAGATAGGGTGCAATGGCGACAAAGGATCCATATAGCCGACCCCACTATAGTGGGATAAAGGCTTGATTGTTGTTTTTGTTGTTGTTTATTTTGTTGTTCTTCGAAAATAGCACATATTTATTTTCATGGATGTTTCATTTTTGAATCTTATATTTTTTTTTATTTTTTATTTTGCTTAAAAGAACCTGTGTTGAATTTCTTTTCAAGTAGTGGATAGCTTGGATTTTCCCTCATCATTTTTGTGCTAATAGAAAAATATTATGGTTTATACTATGACATAACTCATAAGGGAATATTTATATGATATAAAAGTGTAAAAGGAGTATCCTCTGACATGAGTCATATGTATTACTTTTTCAGTTATGCATCCTTTTTTGGAAATTTTATGAATATGATTAAGTACTATTGACTATGCCTTATTTTGCTCCAGGTTACAGATCAGAATCTTGATGTTTGGCCCAAAAACTCAGCTTGCGTCAATGACGCTTTACGTCGTTATTATTATCAGTACCTTTCATCCACTACAGAAGCTGCTGAGGTACTCATTAATAGATTATGCATCTGCAGAGATGGAAATTTTTTTGAACAAATGAAGTACTCTAAACCCCTGTTCGATTATAATCCTTTCTTTTCTTTTACACGGCACTTACATTGAAAGCTTGTGTATTTCCTTAAAAAAGTTACTTGAAAATTCTGATAAGAATTGTGTTACGCCCCCGAACATGGCACGGTTCTCTGAGCGTCAGTATGCCCGCGGGCAGAAGGAGAGGACAAGTGGCAACGGGGCTGAACCAACTGGTTCAGCCCCCACTCATTAAGAACGGGCGGCTTGGAGCTGAACCACCCGGTTCAGCCCCGTATGGGGAGGGGCCGACCGGACCCTCTTGGGCCCGGGTATATTTATACTCGGGACTCTCTCTTGGAAGCCAAGCAAGATTACTCTCAGGTATTTCTCTCCTTCTTTCCCCCTTACCCTAATTTCTCTCTATCTCCTTCCTCAGTCTTCTCTTCCTCTCTAGTTTCCGATCATTTGGTATCAGAGTATCGCTCCTACGGCCATGGTGACCACACACTCGCAAGAGGAAAGCAATCGATTGGAAACCCTAGAAGAGAACTACATCGGATTGACGGATTAGGTAGCCGCCATCGAGGAAAAGATGAGGGCCTCCACAGAGCGGTTGGAGGAACGGATATACGCCCTCTTGGAAGAAATCAAAGCATTAATATCCCAAAATCTGAATGGGAAGCTATCGACAGCGGAGTCCAGCGGCTCGCAGGCTCCGGCCCTAGAACCGAAAGGGCCTCACCAATTCGCTCTGACAGTGAGCGAGACTTCCGGATCAACGGGACGGGGCCGTGCCGGGGCGGGATCTACTAGAGCCATGGGAGCAATGGGAATTTGGGGCGGTCGCGGGATGGCGTGGACGGCAGGATTGCCGCAGGGCACGGGATTGCCTCCGGGATGGCGCTGGGCGCGGGATTGGCGCAGGGCGGGGCCGACGATTCCGACTGCGGGCGCACACCGTGGAGGCGGGTCGGCGGGGACATGGGAGGGGTTGTACGGGATCCCGGGCCTCTGGTGCAACAGCTGAGAGGTGCGCATGGTCTTCTTCCCCACCCGCGTGGCTACGGTCCACTAGGCTATGGAACCGACGCTCCTTGGGGCGGCCAGCCCCAAACTACGGGTGGACTGCCTCGTCAAGGATATCCGGGCGCACATCTCGATCCTACGGAGCAAAGAAGGCCAACGTGGTACGGGCAGGAGCCGGGATGGCACAGCCAGGCCACCCCGCGAGCTTACATGCCTCAGAAATTGACGCGCATGAATTTTCCCAAGTTCAACGGAGGAGACGCTTTGGAATGGGTGCAGAAGGCTAAACTTTTTTTCAGTTATCAGGAGGTCCTGGAGGGCCAATGGGTGCAATTAGCATCCTTCCCCCTAGAGGATGATGCTTTTCATTGGATGCAATGGTTTCTGAGGGGCAAGGAATATGTGCCCTGGGCTGATTTTGTGGAGGGCTTCACCGCCAGGTTCGGGCCATTGGAGTTCGAGGATTTTGAGGCCCTCCTTCAGAAGTTGCGGCAGAAGGGGACAGTGATGGAGTGTCGCACGAAGTTCGAAAAATTGGCAAATCGGGTGCACTGTGAAGAAAAGACGTTGTTCAGCTGTTTTGTATCGGGACTCAAGGAACATCTACGTGACGAGTTTCAGGCTTATATACCTCGCAGTCTAAATCATGCCATCAGCCTGGCTCGCATCCAGGAGGAACGCTTCAACAGGCAACGGACTCGCACCACGTGGAGAACCACTACCACCCCGGTGGTCACCAGAAGGGAACTGCCACCGTCTGGCAAACCGACTGTGACACTGCTCTCATGGGCTGAGCTTCAGGCGAGGAAGGAGAAGGGTCTGTGTTTCAACTTTGACGAAAAGTACGCGCCCGGGCACAAATGTCAAAAGATCCAGGTTTATATGTTACATGAGGATGTGGAGGACGAGATTACTCCAAATCCAGAGCCGGAGGAGGACTTAGATTTGACCGAGTTTGGCGTGTCCTTGTAGGCTATGGAGGGATGCAACGCCCCCCTCACGATGTGGATGGCGGGAAAGGTTAGCCAGGGGCGGGTGACAATTCTGGTGGATAGTGGGAGCACCCACAACTTCATCCATTCCGATGTGGCTCAACAAGTGGGAAATGTGATTGATCGGGGAGCCGCCTTCCATGTCATGGTGGCGAATGGAAGCAAAGTTCAGTTCGAGGGAGTTATGAAGGGGGTGGAGCTACGGATATAGGGTACTCTGGTCGCACTGACGTCTACCTCTTACCTATCAGAGGCTCTGACATGGTGCTTGGGGTATAGTGGCTGCGACAATTGAGGCGGGTGACCTTTCACTGGGATCAGATGACGATGGAGTTCTCACAACACGGAAAGCAGTATTGTCTGGGGGGCTCTAATCCTCCCCGATGAAGGAGATCTCCCTTCGAAGTTTGGAGCGACTAGGGGATCTGGGCAGCACGATGGCGGTGATCATGGAGATTACATCGGCCCTCACAGCTCCTCCAGTAGTACTAGTTCAGATGTTGGCGATACTGGCACAGTATGCGGACATATTTCAGGCACCTCGTACACTTCCACCACCGAGGTTCAGAGACCATCAGATCCAACTTAAGACGGGGGTCGAGCCCACCAACATCCGGCCGTACCGTTATCTGTACATCCAGAAGACCGAGATTCAGCGCAACATCAGAGAAATGCTTGCCTCCGGAATTATCCGTCCCAGTACTAGCTCCTTCTCTTCTCCCATCATCCTAGTCAAGAAGAAGGATGAGTCATGGAGATTCTGTGTGGATTACCGCGGCTTGAACAGCTCGACTATCAAGGATAAGTTTCCCATTCCTTTGATCGAAGAGCTGTTCGACGAATTGCACGACACTCTTCTATTCACCAAGCTCGACCTTTGGTCGGGCTATCACCAGATTCGAATGCAAGAGGAGGACATACGCAAGACAGCCTTTTGCACGCATGATGGGCATTATGAGTTCCTCGTGATGCCTTTTGGGCTCACCAACACCCCGTCCACGTTCCAGGCCGTTACGAACGAGATCTTTCGCCCTCTTCTCTGTCGCTCAGTATTGATATTTTTTGATGACATCCTCATATACAGCACCAGTTGGGAGGAGCACCTGACTCACGTCGACCACGTTTTCACCATCCTCCGCCGGCACCGACTCTACGTCAAACAGTCCAAGTGTTCGTTCGGACTGGAGGAGGTTCGAGTACCTGAGGCATTTGGTATTTGCTCACGGTGTCAAAGCCGACCCAAAGAAGATCAAGAGCATGCTGTCGTGGCCTCGTCCTCATACAGTCTGGGCCTTACCGGGCTTTTTGGGACTTACGGGATATTACAAGCGATTTGTGAAAGATTATGGCAAGATTGCATGGTCGTTGACTCAATTATTACAGAAGGATGCCTTCCTTTGGCAGGAAGAGGCGGAGGCGGCATTCCAAGATTTCAAAGGGGCCATGAAGACCGCACCGGTTCTCGCTCTTCCCGATTTCAATAAGGAGTTTGTGCTTGAAACCGATGCGTCGGGCGTGGGCATTGGTGCGGTATTGATGCAGGAGGGCCGACCATTAGCCTTCTACAGTAAGGCGTTGGCCCCCCGTACTTTGGGGCTATCCACGTACGAGAAAGAGATGTTGACACTCATCCATGTGGTGGTCGTGTGGCGGCCTTACTTGTTGGGACGACACTTCAAAATCTGTACTGACCACCAGAGCTTTAAGCACTTCTTGAAACAACGGGTCTCCTCTCCTCTCCAGCAGAAGTGGGTGACGAAACTGTTGGGGTATGATTATGAGGTCCTCTACAGGCAGGGCAAAGAGAACGTTGTTGTTGACGCCTTATCCGGCTTACCGGAGAGCACCTTCGCCCAAATTTTTGGCCCCCTGTTTGACTCTTTAGATGATATACAGGAGGTCATGCAGGACCCCGCACTACGAGCCCTCGTGGAAGCTATTCGGCATGGGCAGGTCACTGCACCGAGCTATCAACTGCAGAATGGAAGACTTTATTATCACGGTCGAGTGGTCATCCCGCCCAACTCAGCTTGGAAGACAGTCATGATGCACAAGTTCCACTCATCCCCAACTGGCGATCATGCAGGAATACTCTGTACTCTTCAACGGGCGCGGGTAAATGTTTTTTGGAAGGGATTACGGCGCGACATCCAGCGGTTTATGCAGCAGTGCGAGATGTGCCAGCGACAGAAGTTTGAGACGACCACCCCTGCTGGCCTGCTTACACCTCTGGAGATTCTGCATCACATTTGGGATACAGTGTCTGTATTTCATCGACGGACTGCCCAAGTCTCAGGGCAAGTCGGTTATATTTGTCGTGGTTGATAAGCTCTCCAAGTATGGACACTTTTTGGCATTGAGCCACACATACACAGGTGAGTCAGTCGCCGATCTCTTTGCTCGAGAAATTGTCCGCCTTCACGGCGTTCCGCGTGCCATCATTTTTGACCGGGATCCGACGTTTGTGAGTAATTTCTGGCGGGAACTCTTTCGACTACAGGGGATTTGCTTACTCCTCAGCACGGCTAATCACCCCCAAACTGATGGCCAGACAGATGTTCTCAATCGGGGAGTGGAAACATACCTCTGTTGTTTTGTGATGAACGAGCCTCGGACATGGACCCGCCGGTTGCACTGGGCCGAATATTGCTATAACACCTCCTACCATTCAGCCAGCAAGTTGTCCCCGTTCGAGGTCGTTTACGGCCGCCCCCCTCCATCCTTGGGTAGCTATGAACCGGGCAGCACGGCCTAGCGGGACGTTGATCGGGCGCTCCGCGACCGGGACCGCACTTTAGCCACTCTGCGTGAGAACCTCTGAACCGCGCAAGATCGCATGAAGGTCCAAGCGGACAAACATCGCAAGGAACGGGAATTCGCGATCGATGATGACGTCTTCTTCAAGCTCCAACCTTACCGGCAATTGTCAATTGCCCGCAGGACGAACCAGAAATTGGTTTTACGTTACTATGAGCCCTTTTGTATTATCCGCCGTGTGGGGCCAGTGGCTTACACCTTGGCGCTACCTGAAGGGTCGCGCATTCATCCTACCTTCCATATGTCCTTACTTAAACAAAAGATCGGCACCATAGTTCAGGCTAGCCCATTCCTTCCAGAGGCGACAACAGCGGGCGAACTGCGACCGATGCCCGAGGAGATCCTGAGGATCAAATGGAAACAAATGGGCACCGAGTACCGCACCGAGATCCTTGTCAAATGAAAACACTTGCCAGAAGCACACAATACTTGGGTTGATCTGCTAGAGTTCAAGGAGCTCTACCCGGACTACCATCTTGAGGACAAGCTGGTTCTTGATGGAGTGGGGAATGTTGCGCCTCCGAACATGGCACGGTTCTCTGGGTGTCAGTATGCCCGCAGGAGGAAGGAGAAGACAAGCGGCAACGGGGCTGAACCAACCGGTTCAGCCCCCACTCATTAAGAACGGGCGGCTTGGGGCTGAACCACCCAGTTCAGCCACGTATGGGGAGGGGCCGACCAGCCCCTCTTGGGCCCGAGTATATTTATGTCCGGGACTCTCTCTTGGAAGCCAAGCAAGATTACTCTCAGGTATTTCTCTCCTTTCCCCCTAACCCTAATTTCTCTCTATCTTCTTCCTTAGTCTTCTCTTCCTTTCTAGTTTCCTATCAAATTGTTTTGTTGTTGAAGATCGTTAGTTTGGTGATTAATCACTGCAATTTGGCAAGACATCCTGCGTCATCTTTCTTTGCATTATTTGTTCAAGATAACATTATTTGTTTTTTAACACTCGTAATCATGATTTTTAACGGCTATCATGTTGATTCAACCTCCATATATCTAATATAGATAATCCAGCATAAATACATTTTTGTTTTGCCTTCTTTTGATACAAACATACTGTTGCCAATGCCACGTTACTAGAGAGTATTTCCATCAGTAATTGATTTTTCTTATCTTCCTGGCCACTTTAATTATCTTCATGTACTGAGTTGCTTAGTCCTTCGCTGGATTAGTGGGTTCTGTATTCCTCCAGTCTAATCGTTGCCCTTGCATTACTGAACTAAAAAAGACAGTCTCAAGGAAGCAAGAAATTTTAAATTAATTTTATTGTTGCGTTTATAATATGTGCCCTGCATAGTTAAGTTAGAGATTCTTTTGCACATTTGAAAATTTTGAAATTTACGTGAATTTACCGTTCCACCAAAGTGATGGAGACCACAAAGAGGAAGAGGGATTGACACAAGGTAAGCTGTTCAAGTGAATTTTAAATAATATAAGCCCTGGGTGTGGTGTTGGAAAAAATGTGACACCAACGATGGTGACAGGTATTAATAACTTGATCATTTTATGATAATTAATGTACACATAAAAATAACGACATAAATTGATGTTAATATACAACAAAAAATGTAATACATATATGGAGTTACCTTTTAAAGTTGTACTGAAAATGCGTATGTAATTAGGATTGTGAGTGTAATGAAATCAAATTAATTAAACATACACTATGTAATAATCATTGGCTGGATTGCTTTGATTTAAAGGACCGGCTTGTGAAAGAGAAAGAATGGGGAAGTTTAGGTGTGAATCACGTTGGACCGATGATAGCGTATCACGGGAGTGCAGGGTCGGGTCATGATAAACAGGGGAAAAACTGAGACCTCATTTCGCTACTGCGAATGCTGACTTCAGTCGACAGCCGACGCACGCTGACTCCAGTTCGACGCCCAAATCAACTCTGATTTCCACAAATTTTCTTTTAGTCGTGACTCACATTGGACCTTTGTTAGAGTGTCACGGGAGTGTGGGGTCAGGTCACAATAAACAGAGGAAAAACTGAGACCTCCTCATTTCTCTATTGCACTCCCCGACTCTAGACGATAGCCGACGCACACCAACTCCAATTCGACGCCCAAATCAACTCCGATTTTTTTTATTTTTTTTCTATAGCAAGGTAGTCCTTCCCTGTTAAGTCCTACATTTTTCTTTTCTTACTCTGTTATGAAATGAATAATGATATGTATGTTGAATGTTTTTACCTGACACCTTTGATGAAAAAATGAATAATGAACAGTTAAATTGTGGTGGTAGCCAAGTAAAAGTGTAGTTGCAAAAAACAACCCTAAACTAACCTAGGATGATGCATACAAATGGAAGACAATCTGACAATAAATTGCAGTTAATAATAAGAGCATGAAATTCTCGCAGTTATCACGAACAGATTGCAAATAATTTTAATAGGCAAGTAAATTATGTTGTCCTTCGATTGGAGGAACAAAAGCTAACACATGCAAGCAATGAAGTCCTACAAATATGATTGGTCCCAAAACAAATAAACTTCCGGGGCAAGACATCCATAATCATATATATATTATGTTATGAATCCTCATAACAGCCGGTTCGCGGGACAACAATATCGAAGGCGTAGGAAGGATGTGACATCAAGTGGGGCTAAACCAACCGGTTCAGCATCCCTTAATTAAAGCGGGTGGCGTTTGGGGGGGGGGGGTGTCGATCGGCGCTCCCGGGCCCGAAGGGTATTAGTGCCCCTAGGGTGGCATTGTGATGGGCAATCAAGACTTCCAAGTTATTCCTGTCCTCTTTCTCTCAAACCCTAGATATCTCTCCTTAAAATTTCTCTTTAGTTCCTAACATTTGGTATCATAAGTTTACTGATTCTCCACCATGGTGACTCGCTCCCAAGAAGAATCCAATCGGCTGGCAACCCTAGAGGAGAACTACATCGGGATGTCAGACACGGTGGCTGTCATTGAAGAAAAGCTGAGGGCATTAGAGAGACGATTGGAAGAACGGTTGGATGCTCGCATGGAAGAGATCAAAAGCTTGTTGACCCAAAACATCAAGGGAAAAGCTATAGTAACGAAAGAAGACAACGTTAAGCCGATCGTGATTCCGTCTCCAGCGGTTAACGAAGATCCAATCGGTTTTTGCGCGGGTAACGAAGGCGGCGATCGAGCCGGTGGTGTCAATAGGGGGCTCGGAGGAGACGGCATGTAACAGACCCACTTTCTAGGCTACCGTCGCAATTTTCATTGATCTACTTTATTTACTTGGCAATTCAGAGTGTAGCAGTTATATAATCATCAATAATTATATATGAATAAGTATAATGACAGAGTAAAAGAAATGCAGAGAAGTAAAACACATTTTATTTATCTTACTTTCTATACAGTATAGTACAAGCTGACAGATGACTGGATATATGTACAACAAAAGAAGTCATCAAAATATCTGAGCTACAGTTACAAATAGACTATCATATCAGCTCAAAACTACACATGTAACTCAGAACAAAAACTATATTGTAACATATGGCAACCATGAGTAAACTACTTGAAATAAAGCTGAAACTCGTCGTGGGGGCAGTCGGGGTCGCGGCAAGATGCCTTGTGGGCATCCATGACTTCGAAGACGGCTGTGATGACATCCACCCAAATCTTGTACATCTTTTCCTTGCGTGTAGGGGGCCTGCTGGAGCTAGCAGGGGAAGCCTCCGTCTTTACCTGTTTAGTTACATTTTCTATTAGTTAAAGACTAAATGAATTCTCATTGTTCCCTTTTTACTATGATGTCTTATTAGCATTTTACGGTTTCATATTTTATTCTCTTGATTACGTTCTCTCTCGTTATATTATATTTATATATATTTTACCCTTTTGTTCATCATGTACTCATCCTTTTTCCTTGTATATCTTTTCATACGGGTTGGACTTTTTTAGCCTTATCTCTTAGACTTTTCATGTTATTATTGGGCAGTGTTAAGAGAATATTAACCTTTCGTATCATTTATATAGCGCGCTTGCGTGCCTTTTCATATTCGCACACATTTCTTAACGTGTTTTTTCATATTCGCACGTTCCTTTCATTTCATCATTATTGGGAGGACATTCACCCCACCTCCACTGTTGGGTTGACCCCTAACTTAGCTCATTTCGTTTCTTATTCTTCTACTTTTTCCTTTACTTCTTTTACTTAGTTTAATTCATTGTATATTTAGTTTCAATTATTCTTTTCATATAATATACACATAACAGATAAGCATGGAGAATAAACATGAAAATTAAGTGATTAAAAATGGTAAGAACTCACTTTTTAAACCCTTTTCCTTTATCTCTGCGACCACCATCGTCATTTTGCCTTCCACTGCCTCGTGAAGTCATATCCTACATCGGCAATATTGTTAAAGACACATAAGTTGGTCAAACATTTCAAGATGTTCTTGACGGGCTCCACTTGACCTAATTAGGTCAAAGAGTCATTGAGGGGGTTAATTGATGGTTATCCTATCTAGAAAGCAAGGGGCTTTTGGTCCAATTGGCTAGGGAACATTACGCTCTAGCCAATTTTGCTTCCCTAGCTTCAAAATCCCCTAAGAGATTGTTGCCCTAATTATTAAAACAAGGTTTTTTCATTTGTAGTGAAGGGCAACACTCTCTATCCTCCAAATAATTATTTGAAGTGAAGGGAAATCCTCTACTTTAATTTCTTTATCACTTTAATCACATGGGGATGAGGCTTTTGCTAATTTAGAGGGACACACATGCTAAAATTTCGGAATCCCTAGCATATCACTTAGGGTTTCACTAGGGTTTCACTAAAAAATACTTCAAATCACTATTTAGGAACTTGGGATCCTTTACAGAAACTTTTTACATGCCAAGAATCAAAGAAAATTGAAAAACCCTAAACCCTGGGGTTTCTACCATTTACAATCCATGCAAAAACTTCATGAAAGAAGCAAGAGGAGTGGAGAGGAAGTGATTACCTTTCAATCGGAGGAAAAATCACGAAAAACGTAGGTGGAACAAGTGCTCGGGAGCTTCCGTCGGCGTGCGGCTACGGTCCGCCTTCTGTGCTACTGTGCGGGATCGGGAGAGGAGAATAGGAGGAACATCGGCTTTCTTTGCTTTATTATTATCGGGCGCCGCTTAATACCCGCACGCCACGCGCCTTTGTTAACCGGGAATTGCCGGTTCACCTTATTTCAGCCGGTTTCTCCCCTCTATTAGCCTCTATTAGCACACCACTTACTTATTATAGTAAATAAGGTGGTGGCGTCACAATTCTCCCCTTCTTATTGAATTTTCGTCCGCGAAAATCCTCAATCTGAAGGTGCATCAAACAATTGAGGGAAGAGATTTCTCATGTCTTCTTCTTTTTCCCACGTTGCTTCATGAATATCATGTCCTTTCCACCAGACCTTGACAAATCGAACCTCTCGATTTCGAAGCTGCTTGTTTTGCTAGTCTATAATCTTGTATGGCTCAGTTGGACTTGATAGATCTGGCTCTATTTGCATTTGTTCAGGAGAGACTATTTTCTTTGGGTTTGCTATATACTTCCTTAATAAATAAACATGGAATACATCATGAAGGTTTTGAAGAGCAAATGATAATACTAGGCGATAAGCCACCGGTCCAATCCTTTCAGAGATGACGAATGGTCCTACATACTTTGGACTAAGCTTTCCAAGTCGCCGAATTCGTGAAGTTCCCCTGAAGGGCTTTATTTTCAGACATACCATATCGCCTTCATTAAATTCTACTCTTCGATGTCTGGCATTATAATATTTTTGTTGTCTGTCTTGGGCTATTTTCAATCTTTCTCGTACTAGTGTAAGTTTATTGTTTATCTTATCCACTTGATTCTTTGGGAATAACTTCTGATCGTCATCTTCTGCCCAGCTTAATGGGGTACGACATCTTCGTCCGTACAATGCTTCGAACGGTGTCATCTGAATACTCGACTGGTAGCTATTATTGTACGAAAATTCCACCAGCGCTAAGTATTTTTCCCATGAGTCTTTAAGATCGAGTACGACCATTCTTAATAGATCTTCCAACAATTGGATAGTTCGCTCGGACTGATCATCCGTTTGAGGATGAAAGGCGGTACTGTATAGTAATTTTGTTCCCAACTTTTTCTGCACGAGTTTCCAAGTATCCGATGTAAAGCGTCCATCTCTATCGGACACGATGGATCGGGCAATCCCATGATATTTTACAATGACGTCGATATACTGATCGACTAACTTTTGTACTGGGCTATCATTTTTCATCGGAATGAAATGTGCAACTTTCGTTAATCGGTCAATAATTACTCATATACTGTTGTTCTCAGTTTTACTCCTTGGCAATCCCATGACAAAATCCATGGTTATGTCATCCCATTTCCACTCAGGGATTGACAATGATTGTAAGTATCCGCCAGGTTTCTGATGTTCTGCCTTCACAAGTTGGCACGTGTGACATTTGACAATATATTGAATTACGTCAGCCTTCATTCCTGGCCACCAAAAGTCCTGCTTGAGATCTTGGTACATTTTCGTTCTCCCAGGATGAATTGAATACGTTGTGTTATGTGCTTCATAAAGTATTTCCGCTCGAAGTGTATCAATATGAGGAACACATAACCTTTTATTTAAAAATAATAATCTATCTTGGTCTGTAAAAACAGTTGATTGTCCACTTTTTACCTTATCCAGAATCTTTACAAATATAGGATCTCGGTTCATCACCTTCCTTACCCTGTCTTTAAGGGAATACTCTGTCATTAGTTGTCAGAATAAATCGTGAGCCTGAGCGGTAGTTATACATGTAAGCATTTCAAGATTTTGTATTTCTCGTAATAACTCTTTTTGTTCAGTTAGCGGAACAATCATCTGTGCCAAATGCTTTCTACTGAGCGCATCAGCTACTATATTCGCCTTACCGGGATAGTATTTAATGTCTATGTCATAATCTTTGATAAGTTCTAACCATCGCCTCTGGCGCATATTTATTTCCTTCTGAGAGAAGATATACTTTAAATTTTCGTGATCTGTAAAGATCTCACATTGAGCACCATATAGGTAATGTCGCCAGATTTTTAGGGCAAATACGACAGCTGCTAATTCTAAATCATGAATTGGGTAATTACGCTCAGAATCCTTCAACTGTCTCGAGGCATAAGCTATGACTTTGTCATTCTGCATCAAGACACAACCAAGACCTTTCAGGGATGCATCGCTATAAATTTGAAAACCTTCTATGCCACAGGGCATGACCAATATTGGTGCAATAGTTAATCTTACTTTTAACTTATCAAATGCCTCCTGACACTCATCGGTCGAGAGAAATAGAACGTTCTTTCGGGTTAGTTTCGTAAGCGGTAGTGCAATTGCTGAAAAACTGTTTACAAATTTTCTGTAATAGCTTGCTAGTCAGAGAAAGCTCGGGATTTCTGTGACTGTAGTCGGTCTTGGCCAATTTACAATTGCCTCTACTTTTGCTGGATCTACAGATAATCCATGTTTACAAGTGTCCCAAGAAGGACACTTCATTTAACTAGAAATCACATTTAGAAAATTTTGCGTATAAGGCATGACTTTTTAACGTCTGCAACACAATCTTCAAGTGCTCTGCATGTTCCCCCTTACTTGCCGAATATATCAGGATGTCATCGATAAATACGATAACAAACCTATCCAGATATTCCTTGAATACCCGGTTCATTAAGTCCATAAAAACTGATGGCGCGTTTGTCAATCCAAACGGCATGACTACGAACTCAAAGTGTCTGTATCTTGTGTTGAAGGCAGTTTTGTAAATATCGTCTTCTTTTATTCGCATCTGATGGTATCCTGATCTTAAGTCAATTTTGGAAAAGACTTTTGCATTACTTAATTGATCGAATAAATCATCAATGCGAGGTAGAGGGTACTGGTTGCGAACTGTCAACTTATTCAGTTCTCGGTAGTCGACACATAGTCGAAACGAACCATCTTTCTTTTTAACGAAAAGCACTGGAGCTCCCCAAGGTGAGGTGCTTGGTTGGATGAAGTCTTTATCAAGTAATTCCTGTAATTGGCTCTTTAGTTCGGCTAATTCTTTAGGAGTCATACGATATGGTGTCTTTGCTACTGGTTTAGCTCCTTCCACTAAGTCAATAGTGAATTCTACATCCCTTGATGGGGGTAGTCCTGGTAATTCCTCAGGAAATACATCGAGAAATTCACGTACTACAGGAACTGCAGTCGGCTCATGTGTCACTACATTGGTTCCCTTAATCATTACCAAGGTTGCTTCACAACCCTTTCGTAGTTTCTTCAGTGCCTTTAATGAAGATATCATAATTTTTGCAACTTCATTTAGTCCCTTAAAAGTACACTGTATATTGTCCAGCTTAAGTGTAATTTCTTTCTTTTTACAGTTGATGATAACTTCATATTTTGATAACCAATCCATTCCTAATATGATGTCAAATTCAGATAAAGGTAGAACCGCAACATCTGCTTCTAATGGGTTGGTATCAATTGTTAGTCATACCGTACATCGAAGCTTTGTAGTCATCTCAGTATTATTAGGCATTTTAACTCTCAACTTTTCAACCGATATATAAGGTTTCAACCTTAATTGTTTAATTGCTCTTGTAGATATGAAAGATTGGCTAGCCCCTGTATCAAATAATACCTTTAAAAGGTGGTTGTGTACATAGATCATACCTGTGATAACAGTATCATCAGCTTTAGCTCCTTGCTGGTTCATATTGAAGACTCTAGGCTGCACATGTCTGTCTTCTCTAGTTTCTACCATAGATCCCGATGTATCAATTCCTTTACCTTTATTCATTCTACTAACTGAGCTGGTATCAAGGTGATGAAATGTTGATACCTGACTAGGACCACCTCTTTCAGATACTGTTTTCCACAACGAGCAATCTTGGAGGCGATGTCCAGGCTTCAGACATTTAAAACAAACGTCGGTACCCTTTAAACAATCGCCAAAGTGATTCTTCCCGCATTTCGAACATAAGGGCTTCATTGTGTTACTACTAGCTGCACTTTCACTTCGAGTTTGTAATGGAGGACCTCCTTTCTTTCTTTTCCAGTTTGAACTTCCACTCTTTCGTGAGGAATCCATACTCTGTCCCTCTAGAAGTCTCTTCTTCTGGAACTCCATTCGCTTTTGCGAACTCTCGACATCCATCTCAATCAACTTAGCAGTCTCTACCAATTCATTATAATTCTTAATCCTCTGCGAGATGAGATGTACACGCACATCTTCTCGTAAACCCAATTGAAATCGAAAGCAACGATCGCTTTCCTTGGCGACCATATCTCCTGCATAATAAGTTAGTTGCGCGAACTCAGCTTCATATTGAAGGACTGTACGATTTCCTTGCATCAATCGAAGAAATTTTTCCTGCAACATTTGTTTCTCAGATGGAGGGACAAACCAGTTAACAAATTCTTTCAGAAATTCGGCCCAGGGAATCTCCGAATTTTTACGCCCAGCAAATTTCCTTGCCTCATACTGTCCCACCATCGATCAGCCTCTCCTTCTAGTAGGAAGACGACTAAATCAATTTTTTGATCGTCGGGGCACTTCATAGCATTGAAAATTAATTCAATCCTCTTGATCCAACCTTCAGTTTCCATTGGGGTTAAACCTCCTCGAAATAAGGGCGGTCTCATTTCAAGAAATTGCTTCACGTATGACTCACTTGACATTGGCGGTTGTGATACTGCAACAGCACTATGGCCCATTCGAATAGCCTCAGCTAATGCTTGCATGACTTCGGATAGAGGGGGATTTGATCTTTCTCTAATTTTGTCTTCAGCCATGCGACTAGTTTCTCATTCGAGTTCTTCTCTTTGTCGTCTACTCATGTAGGTGCGGAAAGGTTCCTGAAAACAGGAAGACGTCGAGTTAGATGTTTCAAGTTTATTTTACTTACATTCTCGCATTCCTATTTACTCCTAAAGAATCAAAACATGGCTCTGATACCATTTAATTGTAACGACCCCACTTTCTAGGCTACCGTCGCAATTTTCATTGATCTACTTTATTTACTTGACAATTCAGAGTGTAGCAATTATATAATCATCAATAATTATATATGAATAAGTATAATGACAGAGTAAAAGAAATGCAGAGAAGTAAAGCACATTTTATTTATCTTACTTTCGATACAGTATAGTACAAGCTGGCAGATGACTGGATATATGTACAACAAAAGGAGTCATCAAAATATCTGAGCTACAGTTACAAATAGACTATCATATCAGCTCAAAACTACACATGTAACTCGGAACAAAATCTATACTGTAACATATGGCAACCATGAGTAGACTACTTGAAATAAAACTGAAACTCGTCGTGGGGGCAGTCGGGGTCGCGGCAAGATGCCTTGTGGGCATCCATGACTTCGAAGACGGCTGTGATGACATCCACCCAAATCTTGTACATTTTTTCCCTGCGTGTAGGGGGCCTGCTGGAGCTAGCAGGGTAAGCCTCCGCCTTTACCTGTTTAGTTATATTTTCTATTAGTCAAAGACTAAATGAATTCTCATTGTTCCCTTTTTACTATGATGTCTTATTAGCATTTTACGGTTTCATATTTTATTCTCTTGATTACGTTCTCTCTCGTTATATCATATTAATCATTTTCATCATCTTTTCATATATATATTTTACCCTTTTATTCATCATGTACTCATCCTTTTTCCTTATATATCTTTTCATACGGGTTGGACTTTTTTAGTCTTATCTCTTATAGACTTTTCATGTTATTATTGGGCAGTGTTAAGGGAATATTAACCTTTCCTATCATTTATATAGCGCGCTTGCTTGCCTTTTCATAATCGCACACATTTCTTAACGTGTCTTTTCATATTCGCACGTTCCTTTCATTTCATCATTATTGGGAGGATATTCACCCCACCTCCACTGTTGGGTTGACCTCTAACTTAGCCCATTTCGTTTCTTATTCTTCTACTTTTTCCTTTACTTTCTTTACTTAGTTTAATTCATTGTATATTTAGTTTCAATTTTTCTTTTCATATAATATACACATAACAGATAAGCATGAAGAATAAACATGAAAATTAAGTGATTAAAAAGGGTAAGAACTCACTTTTTCAACCCATTTTCCTTTATCTCTGCGACCACCATCGTCATTTTGTCTTCCACTGCCTCGTGAAGTCATATCCTACATTGGCAATATTGTTAAAGACACATAAGTTGGTCAAACATTTCAAGATGTTCTTGACGGGCTCCACTTGACCTAATGAGGTCAAAGAGTCATTTAGGGGTTTAATTGATGGTTATCCTATCTAGAAAGCAAGGGGCTTTTGGTCCAATTGGCGAGGGAACATTACGCCCTAGCCAACTTTGCTTCCCTAGCTTCAAAATCCCCTAAGAGATTGCTGCCCTAATTATTAAAACAAGGTTTATTCATTTGTAGTAAAGGACAACACTCTCTATCCTCCAAATAATTATTTGAAGTAAAGGGAAATCTTGTACTTTAATTTCTTTATCACTTTAATCACATGGGGATGAGGATTTTGCTAATTTAGGCTTCATTTGGTTCGGCGGTGGCGGGTCGATCCGGCGGATGGAAACGGAGTGTTCGAAACGGAGGGAGAAGGTGGCTGCTCCAAAAGGAGCTTTTTGGGGGAGTTTCCCAAGGCGGGCGGGTGGAAACGGAGCAAACGCCGCCGGAGGTTCATTTGTTTACCCTCCTTCCGGCGGCGTTTGCCCAAAATGGAGCAGCAAAACGCCCAAACAAATAGAGCCTTAGAGGGACACACATGCTAAAATTTCGAAATCCCTAGCATATCACTTAGGGTTTCACTAGGGTTTCACTAAAAATACTTCAAATCACTATTTAGGAACTAGGGATCCTTTACAGAAACTTTTTACATGCCAAGGATCAAAGAAAATTGAAAAATCCAAAACGCTAGGGTTTCTACCATTTATAATTCATGCAAAAACTTCATGAAAGAAGCAAGACGAGTGGAGAGGAAGTGATTACCTTTCAATCGGAGGAAAAATCACGAAAAACGGAGGAGGAACAAGCGCTCGAGAGCTTCCGTCGGCGTGCGGCTACGGTCCGCCTTCTGTGCTAATGTGCGGGATGGGAGAGGAGAATAGGAGGAACAGCGGCTTTCTTTGCTTTATTATTATCGGGCGCCGCTTAATACTCGCACGCCACGCGCCTTTGTTAACCGGGAATTGCCGATTCACCTTATTTCAGCCGGTTTCTCCCCTCTATTAGCCTCTATTAGCACACCACTTACTTATTATAGTAAATAAGGTGGTGGCGTCACACGGCACAAGGGCGGGAGGATCACGACGTCGCCCGACGTGACTCGGGAGGGCAGTATCGGCGCGCCGAGCTGGGATTTTCCCCCTTACGGAAGAGATGCACGCACCCAGGGCTCCGATTGGACATGTGATGGATGCCAGGAGGGACGACGGCCAAGGCAGATGAGCTACCCCCATCGGTATGGACTCCTTCCCATCCCTGGGAGGTTGGGGTATACCGGCAGCGGCAGAGGAGGGGGCGGATGGGAGTGTAGGCCCCCGCCAATAGATGCAAGGGGCGGAAACTTGTACGGGGTAGATGGGGGATACCCGAACTGGGCAGCTGAACGACGACTACCAAGATTCGAGCAAGAATATGGAGGGCACGAGCAGCAGTACCTGAGGGTCTACATGCCGCCTAAGGTGACACGCATGAACTACCACAAATTCAAAGGGGGAGACGCATTGGAATAGGTCTAAAAGGCGCAGTTATTCTACAATTACAGGAGATAGAGGAAGAACAGTGGGTGAAGTTAGCGTCTTTTCACCTTGAAGATGACGCAGTCCAGTGGACCAAGTGGTTTCTCCGGGGACGGGAACACGTGCCATGACACAAATTTGTTGACGGATTTAAAATCCGTTTTGGACCACTAGAGTATGAAGATTTTGAGGCTCTTCTCTTAAAACTGATACAGAAGGGGACGTTGATGGATACCAAGCAAAGTTCGAGAGGTTACCAAACAGGGTGCAGTGGGAAGAGAAAATACTACTGAGTTGCTTTATTTCGGGGTTGAAGGAGCACATCAAGGATGAGGTGCATGCCTACATGTCGCGCAGTTTGACCCACACCATCAGCTTAGCCATGATTTAAGAGAAGCGATTCAGCCGAGAAAAGTCAAGATGGGGGAATACGAAGAACACTACAAACCCTTAGACATTAAAAGGATCAAAGAGCTACTGGGAGGGCAACTGTAAATAAATTGATATGGTCAGAGCTACAGGCAAGGAAGGAAAAGGAATTGTGTTTTAACTGTGATGAGAAATTCACCTCAGGCCACAAATGTCAGATGATCTAGGTGTACATGTTGATGGAGAAAGAGATGTCAGATGAAGGAGGGGAGCAGGGGAATATCCTGGACATAATCGAGTTTGGGGTATTTATCCAGGCCATGGAGGTAGGATCTACACCGCTCACTATGCGTATCGCATGGCGGATCTACTAACAGAAGGTGACTTTTTTGGTCGACAACGGGATCACTCACAACTTCATCAATTCCTGTGACACAGAAGCTAGGGCAAGAGATCACCAAGGATGTCGCTTTACAAGTCATGATGGCGGACGAAAATAAGCTGCGGTGTGAAGGGGTGTCGAAGGGAGTGGGGTTTAGTGTGCAAGGATACACATGTTGGATGAATGTTTACTTGTTGCCCATCCAGGGGTCAGATATTGTTCTGGGGGTCCAGTGGTTACGACAGTTGGGTAAAGTAACCCTGGATTGGGACAACATGACCATGGAATTTACTCATGGAGGAAGGGAGTACTGCCTGCACGGGATTAGAATCTCTCCGATGAAGGGAATCTCTCTTCTGTGCTTAAAGAAACTGTGGGAACAAGAGGACAACATGGTTGTGATTATGGATCTTGTGCCTCTGGCTACATCCCCCCAAGAAGTCCTAGAACAGATGAAGCCACTACTCCTCCGGTATCCATAGGTATTCCAGGAACCCTGATCGTTACCCCATCAGCGATTACGAGATCACCCTGAAGGAAGGGACTGAGCCGACCAACATTCGACCCTTCCGTTATTCGTATATATAGAAGTCTGAGATAAAACGGAGCATGAAGGAGATGCTAGCCGCAGGGATCATTCGACCAAGCACCAACTCATTTTTTCACCCATCATCCTGGTGAAGAAAAAGGACGGTTCGTGGAGGTTTTGTGCTGACTATCATGCTCTGAATAACTCTACCATCAAAGACAATTTTCATATTCCCATGATCGAGGAACTCCTGGACAAACTACATGGAGCACGCATGCTCATTAAGCTGAATTTGCATTTGGGTACCAACAAATTAGGATTAAGGATGAGGATATCTTCAAAACCGCTTTCCGAACACATGATGGTCACTACGAGTTCGTTGTGATGTCGTTCGGACTCTCCAACGCACCCTCTACATTTCAGGCAGTGATGAACGAGATTTTTTGGCCCCTCCTCCGCAGGTCTGTATTAATATTTTTTGATGACATTCTTGACTTACTGTGCCAACTGGGAAGAACATCTCCGACATGTGGAACAAGTGCTCGTGATACTCCGACAGCACCAACTCTTTATATTGTTAAAGACGCGCCTCAGACGCTCTAAAGGCTCCAAGCTCAACAGGCTAAGAGGCGTGCGCCTTTTTTGTGACTTTGGAACATAAAGACATGTTGGGGTGTGATTTCTATTGCAAACTTTTTTTCTCAAAGAAAGAAAAAAATTGTAAGACTCGGTAGTTTTTGCATGATTTGAGTGTTAATACTTTAGATATGATGCAAGTGACCACATTAATTCTATTTTTAAAATATATAAATGATAGTGATGAATGATTAATGAGTAAAATAGATGAAAAATCTAAACAAGAAGATGAACTGATGTTTGATGCGTATTTTTTAGAATGAATATGGTCTTGCCTTCATCGGGAGCACGACTGTACCTTGAGCTTTGAGCCTAGGCTGCAAGACCCTTTTGTGTCTTGGTGCGTCTTGGTGTGTCTTGCGCCTTTAATAACTAAGTCAGTTCTATGTCAAGCGCTCCAAATGCTCATTTGGTTGGGAAAATGTGGAGTATCTGGGTCACATTGTCTCTACATAAGGATTCAAGGCCGACCCCAAGAAGGTTGAGAGCATGCAAACGTGGCCTAGGCCGCGCACTGTCTGTGCTCTCTGAGGTTTCCTCGGGTTGACGGGCTACTACGGGCAGTTTGCGAAAGATTATGGGATGATAGCTCGACCGTTGACCTAGCTGCTATATAAGAATGCTTTCTTCTCGCAGGAGGAAGCGGAAGCTGCATTCCAAGCTCTCAAGACGGGCATGACGACGACACCAATGCTAGCTCTCCCTGATTTCACCAAGGAATTCATTTTGGAGACTGATGCTTCGGGAATAGGGATCGGGGTTGTTCTCATGCAAGAAGGTCGGCTGATAGTGTTTTTCAGCGAGGCATTGGCACTACAGACGCTGGGCTTGTCGACCTATGAGAAGGAAATGTTGGTTATCATATATGTCGTGACTTTGTAGTGACCTTGCCTTTTGGCAAGGCACTTTAAGGTCCGAGCTGATCACCGGAGTTTGAAACATTTTTTAGAGCAACAGGTGACATCTACTCTAAAACAGAAATGGGTGACGAGGTTGTTGTGCTACGACTACGAGATAGTCTATAAGCAAGGGAAAAAGAACGTTGTGGTAGATGCATTATTTCGCCTATCAGAGGAGACACTCCAACACATCTTAGGTTCACTAATCGGTGCATTGGATGACATACAGAAGGAGGTCCTACAAGACCCTGAGCTTCATCCTATCGTAGAGACACTTCAGCAGGGACAAGATGCCCCTCCCGGATTTCGTCTGCAGAACAGACACTTATACTTTCACGACCAGGTTGTCATACCCTCATCGTCTCCTTGGAAGGACACTATGTTACAAGATTTCCCCTCTTCACCAGTGGGGGGGCATACAAGAGTTTTACGTACCGTACAACTGGTTAGAGCTAATGTTTTCTGGAAGGGTCATCAAAGGGATGTCCAGCGGTTTGTGCAACAATGTGAGATTTATCAAGGGAAGAAATACAAAACGTCGACGTGCTTACTCACTCGTCGTGTATGTGCGTATCAGACTACGGTATCGGTCTTTCTTAGGAGAATTCGTGGACGAATTTTTTTTAAGAGGTGGTGAGCACATGTATGTGCGTCATCGTTATAACATGAAAAGAACCCATAAATGTCCACTTAGGAATGAAAAATACACTTGTTTGAGGAACTTGTGTGTTCCTATGATTGTTTTTTGTAATTTTGTTTGGTCACTTATTGGTGTGTCCTGCAATAATAGGTGACCAGGAGTGGTGCGGGACAGTCGGAGCGTCCGCACTCTGCGGAAAGCAGTGCATCTAATGATGCATCCGCAACCCCTCCTTCGGCAGAGACGATAAGACTTGTAGCTGAGGTGGTGTTTGCGATGATAAACGCTCAGTCAGGGAGGCAAGCACAACCTCCTACCCCTGTTGTGGTACATGTGCCGCTTCGTGCGGCAGAGCCTAGAGTGGTGGAAAGAGTGGTTGTAGAACCTTTGGCGCCAAGAAGAGTGATAGAAAGGCAGCTTAAACATGTGATGAGCTTCAATCCTCCAGTATTTACGGGGAATGGAACCCCAACCCAGGCCGAGGATTGACTCTCTCGTGTTAAGAGAGTCATGATAGCGACTGAAACAGAGGAATGACAGAAGTCAACAATAGTCGCTTTCCTGTTGGATGGAGAGGCGAGACTGTGGTGGGAAGAGCTGGAGCTGCATCTCTTGGTTGGAAGACAACTCACCGATGTTTCGATGGACGAGTTCTCGAGGTTATTCCTGTCTAGATACCTCCCCTCGGCGCAGAGGATCGAGATGTAGAACCAGTTCCAGAGACTGACGCAGAGAGTTAGTAGTGTGGATGAGTATCTACATGAGTTCACGAGATTGGGTCGTTATGCTAGCGCTACTTTTGCTGACGAGGAGTGTAAGACCAACAGGTTCTACGAGGGTCTGCGTGATGACCTAAGGCTACTGCTCTCTGGGCCTATGACGCAGCGTTTCCTAACTCTGGTCAATACCGCCCAATCTCTGGAGAAGGATATAAAGAGAGTTCAGGAGAAGGACTCAAGCTCGAAGAAATCGGAATTCAAGGTGTCGAGCTCGTCAAAGTCTGGGTTTCGTAAGTGGAACAAGAAGGCTCGGACTTTGGGTCCAGCCCCACCTTCGGGTGCGTCTGGAGTTACTACAGGGCGAGGCCCGGGTACTTGCTATAATTGTGGCACGCATGGACACATTGCCCGAGACTGTTGGAGTGGGCGCTCGAAGTCAGAGAAGAAGCCTGGAGCAACTTATGCAGAGAAGGGAAAAGCGGTGGAGTCAACTGCATCCCACTACGCTCCAACCCAGCCTAGAGTTTACAACCTTGGCCAGCAGGAGGCCATAAAGCAGGTTGATGTGGTGACAGGTATGATTTCATGAACAACATGTTTAGCTTTACATACTTGTTGCCTTATGCGCGTTAGCATATGACATGTTATGCTAGGCTTTGTTTTGATCTTTAATTGTCCGGCAAGAGCATTGTTCGATACGGAAGCTTCACACTTCTTTTTGTCTGAGGAATTTGTATCGCGCATCGGAGTGCCTTCTTCGATGACAATTGATAAATTGGATGTGTTGCTGCCTAACGGGTGTTCTATGCGCGTGGATATTGTTTGCTGCGTGAAGGTACGGATTGGGAGTCAAGAGTTTGACTTGCAAGCGTCGCTACTACCGATAGTGGAGTTTGATGTGATCTTTGGCATGGACTGGCTCTCTGAGCAGCGTGCGTACATTGATTGCAATCGCAAGGTGGTCAGACTGAGGGTGGATACGGAACGGGAGGCGACATTCTCTGGCATGAGGGGATCGAGCAAGACTTTGATGTCTATTATCCAGGTGGTTAAGGCAGTTTGTAGCGGTGCAGAGCTATTTTTCACCTTTGTGGAGACTTCGAAGCCCAAGACAGGTCTGGATAGTATCCCGGTTGTATCAGAGTTTCCTGATGTTTTTCCTGAAAATCTCCCGGAGCCCCACCTCAGCGTGAGATCGATTTCACCATCGAGATAGTGTCAGGTGTCAAGCCTGTGTCACGCTCCCCATACCGCTTAGCGCCCAAGAAGATGGCGGAATTAATGGTACAGCTGCAAGAGCGGTTAGATCAAGGGTACGTGCGTCCATGTTCGTCACCTTGGAGCGCGCCAGCCCTTTTTGTTAAGAAGATGGATGGAATCTTACGACTGTGTGTAGATTACGGTATCGGTCTTTCTTAGGAGAATTCGTGGACGAATTCGTGGAGAATTCGTGGACGAATTCGTGGAGAATTCGTGGACGAATTCTTTTTAAGAGGTTATGAGCACGTCGACGTTTTGTATTTCTTCTCTAAACCGCCCAAACCCTTCAATCACAGGCCAACACGTGGCCACGTCGTTTCGAATACGCTACTGTCACGCGATAGGACTTTAAAGATCAATTAAAGTCTGATACCAAATTGTAACACCCCCATCCGTCGCATGGGATATAACAGAAGGTCCGGTCGGGGCCCCACGCCATTACCACGGACAGTCAACGGAGTTACATATTAATACCAAAGTACTAATATAAAATTTCGAGACCTAACACAGAACATTTTAGCGGAAGCTTTTTAAAACAAAGTTGGAAGAACTCATCACAAAACATGAATGTCCACTATAGCCCAAAGCAGGAATGAAAGAACAAATGCACAAAGAGTCTTGGCCTTACAATATTCAACTTGAATCAAAGTGTATTGTATACACTTCGCTTTGACCTTCAAGGGCCAGAACAGCATCAAGGGCTTTAGCCCGCTACTTGTCACCAGTATTGTAGATGTCGGCCGACATGTCCGACATGTCGGCCGACATAAAGGTTTTGGGTGCAAACCGCACGAAACCGATTTGTTTGACAAAAATATTGTTTTGTAAAAAAACGACGATATATCCCGATATATTGATATATCTCTAACCCGATATTTTGGTTTTATATTTAATATATAAAAAAACAAAGTTCACGGGACCCGTATTTTCTACCTCACGAGTCCATTTCATGCATTCGGCATTTTCGCTCTACCCTAAATTTTACGGGAGTCGCTCTGGCGGAGAGGTCGTCACTCGACAGCTCCAACGATGACGAGGCAACGGATCGGCATCGCAGGCGAGGAGTAGACGACGACGTCGGGCTTTCTACGAATCAGCATCACAGGCGAGGACGTGAGGAGTCGATGCCGAGCTTTAGGGTTTTTGCTACTTCACTCTACTGTAAGCCCCCTTCTTCTTTCTTCTTCTTCTTCTTGTTCTGCGACAATTGAAAGTTTTATTTAGAGTTATTATATTGATCGAGTCATAAGATCTAAAAGTTTTATTAAACTTGTATTACTGTAAGCTTCTTACTTATGCTATAGTTAGGTTTCTTTTTTGCGATAGCTAAGTTTATACTTTTTCTTGTGTAAATCTTCAGTGATTTTGGTTCTCCTGTGCACTTCTAACTTATGTTAACATTATTTTGTTAACTTCTGTTATAATGCATTTTGCAATAGATAAGAAAAACTCTCCTCTAACTTTGCATAATTACATGTTCTCCTTCATCTTCAAAATTATTTCAAAGAAAATGTTATATACTTATTTGTCTGTACATTGCTATAGTTATTTGTCTGTACATTTTTACTTATTTGCAAAACATGTGTTTATAAATATTGTTATCTTTATTTAAATATTAAAATCCGGTATTGTAAAATATCCCTGATATATCGCAATCCGATATACGACATTTCAAACCCAAACCGACATAAACGACATCTGACATCTACAACCTTGCTTGTCACACTGCTCACCTGTTCCTGCAAGAACATTCCACCGAACGGTGGTAAAATAAGGCAACG
This sequence comes from Platanthera guangdongensis, assembly GCA_039583875.1. NCBI lineage: Eukaryota > Viridiplantae > Streptophyta > Magnoliopsida > Asparagales > Orchidaceae > Platanthera > Platanthera guangdongensis. The sequence goes on from CM077148.1 coordinate 186,997,865, forward strand.
ATCAGCTAAGCTGACCAAATTATAACGACCTCGCCCCTTGTTCGGGGCGGCGGAGCTCCTTCCCTGCAATGTATTAGCAAAACCAACATAGTAATGAAAGTGCAATTTAAGCACACTTCACCACAGGCGTAGGCACGAACGACCACACACCCCGTGCTCTCAGGGCACATTCTCGGTGTCCGGACAAAAACCAGGGACGCACCACCGTTCTCTAGACGGCAACATCATGAGCATTTTTGGTAGTCTTTACGGCCTGCGCAAGGCCTAAGACCCGTAACTGTGGCAGCGACAGATAACACTACCCACGGATGCTCGGCATGGTTACTGGGTAGGTTCGGCCCTTTCCCGTTGCTCACATCGCCGGGGCAAACAACCACGACGTGGGTCGGCCTCCCCATTCCCATTTCTCCAATCATTACATAACACGGTTATGTTATACAAGTGGCTCTCAGGCCACCAAGCTGGGCCCTCAAAGCTCTCAGCACCAAATCACAAGCCTCGGGTCTCCACGACACAGGCCACAAACACTTGCCCCAGGTGTCTCCACGACACATGCCTCAATCAAAGCTCTCAAGGAGCTACCGCCTGTGGTATCACTACCGCCGCGCGGTATCTGGCAAAAATGCGATTCTACCCTGTTTTTCAGGTGCCTCTTGGAGTTAGTCCCCAAGGTTCCTTGTTACAATCTACCGCGCAGAAAATCCGAAAAACAAACATCACGGAGTATTCTCCGGCCATTAACAAGCATAATGAAAATCATCACCAATACAGACCAACCCGTCCGGATGGACTTCACACACCATGCCTACGTTCGTACTTCGCTTCCGAACTTCTAAATGCAAAACTACGGGGATACATTGTATCTACCCGAAGGAAGACCTCACATTCACCGCACACTCGCGGGAGAGGGCTTCCTATGTAAAAGGAAGAGGACTTCACATGTCCAAGTTGAGAAATGTTACCCTTTGCGCTCTCTATGGTGTCATGTCAAAGATCTAGACGGATGAAAACGACTGCAACGATTTTGCCTCCACAGATCCGGACTCGACTTGCGAATCGGGCTTCAGAACTTCAACGGCGGCTAGATTTACCCTCCGGCGCCGCTGCTCCTCCTCCTGGAAAACCAGGCCAACTCCAAATCCAGAAGAAAATGAAGGGGAAAACGGCTATACCAGGCATATATACCACGCTACCGCCGCGCGGTAACTAGCTACCGTCGTGCGGCACCTTATTTCAACGCCTCGTTTTGAGCGCAACCGCCCAAACCCTGCAATCACAGGCCGACACGTGGCCACGTCGTTTCGAATACGCTACCGTCGTGCGATAGGACGCTAACGCCGCGCGATAGGACGCTAACGCCGCGCGATAGGACGCTAACGCCGCGCGATAGGACGCTAACGCCGCGCGATAGGACGCTAACGCCGCGCGATAGGACGCTAACGCCGCGCAATAGGACGCTAACGCCGCGCGATAGGACGCTAACGCCGCGCGATAGGACGCTAACGCCGCGCGATAGGACGCTAACGCCGCGCGATAGGACGCTAACGCCGCGCAATAGAGGACGGCGGTTACGACACGACACCTGCCGCTATCGCCACGCTAACTTCTACCGTCGTGCTGTAGGATCCCGAGAACCATATCAATTAAATTGACTCAGCTATCGCCAGCGGTAACACTATCGTCGGGCGATAGCTTCCCGAGAGGTCTGCCAGATTAACTCCCCTACTACCGCCGCGTGGTAACAACTTTCCGCCGCGCGGTAACATCTTTCTCGAGAACTCAGCACTTTCTCGAGAACTCAACGCTCTCGACGCAAACCCTGGAGCTACCGTCGCGCGGTAACTAGCTACCGCCGAGCGATAATCCTGTGAGAAGCGTCTCCCGCCTTAACAAATTTGGGGCGCTACAAATCTCCCCACTTAAGAAATTTCGTCCCGAAATTTGACGTTACGGGAAAAATATAAAAAGTAAACAGTGCATCTAATTACCTTAGAGAAATAGCTCAGGGAACTCCTCCCTCATAGTTTGCTCGCGCTCCCAAGACAGCTCCTCTCGGCCACAGTTGTCCCAACGGACCTTGACCATTTTAATGGACTTGTTCCGCAGCTGCTTGACCTCTACGTCCTCGATCCGATTGGGACTGACCTTCGTCGTCAACCCACTGTCGACCGGCACTCCGATGCGCGATACAAATTCCTCGGACAAAAAGGAGTGCGAAGCTCCCGTATCGAACAGTGCTCTCGCCGGACAATTAAAGATCAAAACAAAGCCTAGCATAGCATGTCACATGCTAACGCGCATAAGGCAACAAGTACGTAAAGCTAAACGTGTTATTCATGAAATCATACATGTCACCACATCAGCCTGCTTTATGGCCTCTTGCTGGCCAAGGTTGTAAACTCTAGGCTGGGCTGGAGCGTAGTGGGATGCGGTTGACTCCACCGCCTTTCCCTTCTCCGCATAAGATGCTTCAGGCTTCTTCTCTGACTTCGGGCGCCCACTCCAACAGTCTCGGGCAATGTGTCCCTGCTTGCCACAATTATAGCAAGTAACCAGGCCTCGCCCTGTAGTAACTCCAGACGCACCCGAAGGTGGGGCTGGACCCGAAGTCCGAGCCTTCTTGTTCCCCTTACAAAACCCAGACTTTGACGAGCTCGGCACCTTGAATTCCGACTTCTTCGAGCTTGAGTCCTTCTTCTCCTGAACTCTCTTCATATCCTTCTCCAGAGATCGGGCGGTATTGACCAGAGTTAGGAAACACTGCGTCATAGGCCCAGAGAGCAGTAGCATTAGGTCATCACGCAGACCCTCGTAGAACCGGTTGGTCTTACGCTCCTCGTCAGCAAAAGTAGCGCTAGCATAATGACCCAACCTCGTAAACTCGTTGTAGATACTCATCCACACTACTAACTCCCTGCGTCAGTCTCTGGAACTGGTTCTCCATGTCGATCCTCTACGCCGTGGGAAGGTATCTAGCCAGGAATAACCTCGAGAACTCGTCTATCAAAACATCGGTGAGTTGTCTTCCAACCAAGAGATGCAGCTTCAGCTCTTCCCACCACAGTCTCGCCTCTCCATCCAACAGGAAAGCGGTTATTGTTGACTTCTGTCATTCCTCCGTTTCAGTCGCTGTCATGACTCTCTTAACACGAGAGAGCCAATCCTCGGTCTGGGTTGGGGTTCCAGTCCCATTAAATACTGTAGGATTGAAGCTCATCACATGTTTAAGCTTCCTTTCTGTCGCTCTTCTTGGCGCCTCAGGTTCTACAGCCACTCTTTCCACCACTTCATGCTCTGCCGCACGAAGCGGCACTTGCTCCACAATAGGGGCAGGGGGTTGTGCTTGCCTCCCTGGCTGGGCGTTTATCATCGCAAACACCGCCTCAGCTACAAGTCTTATCGTCTCTGCCGAAGGAGGGGTTGCAGGCGCATCATTAGGTGCACTGCTTTCCGCAGAGTGCAGACGTTTCGACTGTCCAACACCACTCCTGGTCACCTATTATTGCAGGACACACCAATAAGTGACCAAACAAAATTGCAAAAAAAAAAATCATAGGAACACGCAGGTTCATCAAACATGTGTATTTTACATTCCTAAGTGGACATTCATGGGTTCTTTTCATGTTATAACGATGACGCACATACATGTGCTCACCACCTCTTAAAAAGAATTCGTCCACGAATTCTCCTAAGAAATACTGATACCGTAGCGAGTAACCACATCGTCGACGTGCTTACTCACTCTCCTAGAGATATCGCGGCAGATTTGGGACACAGTTTCTTTGGGATGGGCTGCCAAAGAACCAAGGGAAGACAATCATCTTGGTAGTGGTGGATAAATTATCTAAGTACGGACACTTCTTGGCCCTAAACCATCCCTACACAGGTGAATCAGTAGCAGACTTGTTCGTGCGGGAGATAGTCAAGCTTCACGGAATCCCACGAGCCATCATCTCTGATCGGGATCCAGTCTTTTTGAGCAACTTTTGGAAGGAACTCTTCAGGAAGTAGGGCACTCGCCTATATATAAGTACCATCAACCATCCACAAACAGACGGACAAACAGAGGTACTCAATCGGAGAGTTGAGACATACTTACGGTGTTTCGTTATGGACGAGCCCCGCACATGGACACGATGGCTGCATTGGGCAGAGTACTGCTATAGTACCTCCTACCACACTGCCAATAAGTTTGCTCCTTTTGAAATTGTGTATTGACACTCCGCCCCGAGCTTGGGTACATACGAGCCAGGGGGAATGACGCTACCTGTTGTTGATCGTGAGTTGCACGACCAAGACCGTATCCTTGCCATATTACAAGAACACCTCCTAGTCGCCCAAAATAGGATGAAGGTACATACAGATAACCACCGATCCAAACATCACTTTGCAGTCGGTGATGAAGTTTTCTTAAAGCTTCAGCCCTACAGACAAACCTCAGTGTTCCAGAGGACTAACATAAAGTCCCCCCCCCCACCCCCCATTATTATGGTCCCTTCAGAATCATTCAGAGGGTGGGACCGGTTGCTTACACCTTGGACCTTCCCACGGCCTTGGGTATTCATCCCACATTCCATGTCTCCTTGTTAAAGAAGAAAATTGGGGAAACAACACAAGTGCTCCCTACCCTCCCGGAAGCAACCAACGGCAGGGAATTGCGACCACTCCCGGAGGAGGTGCTGCTCACCAAGTGGAAGAAACACGGGACGGGATACAGTCAGGAGATCCTTGTCAAATGAAAGAACTTATCTACAACACATGGGTCGATCTGCTCGAGTTTCAAGAACTTTATCCAGATTTCCACCTTAGGGACAAGTTGGTTGTTGAGGGGGGGATGTTATCCTCATAACATGGTTCGCGGGACAATAATATCGAAGGCGGAGGAAGGATGCGGCATCAAGTGGGGCTGAACCAACCGGTTCAGCCCCCCTTAAATAAAGCGGTTGGGGGGTGGGGGGGGGGCTGAACCGACGGGTTCAGCCCCCCCCCCCCCCCCCCCCTTAATTAAAGCGGATGGTGGTTGGGGGGGACGTCGACCGGCTCTCCTAGGCCCGAAGGGTATTAGTACCCTTAGGGTTGCATTTTGATGGGTAATCAAGACTTCCAAGGTATTCCTCTCTTCTTCCTCTCGAATCCTTGATATCTCTCCTTCTCTCCTAAATTTCTTTTCCGTTCCTAACATATTCAAGTCCGTGCAACAATAAAAAGGAATAATGAAGTCAAACTATAAAACACTCGCAAATGATGTGTCATGGGGAGATCCGGTGATCGTCGGAGCCCGGTGGCTATTCGGAGCTGTGACAGATGATGTATGGTGGTTGTCCGAGTGGATTTAGGAATATTTGTAACTGATTTGTCTGAGGGGATTTAGGACCATTTGGAGATTTAGGACTATTTGTTGGAGGGTCTCGGCTAGGCTTAGGTTCAGGTTGGGATAATCAGAGTGTTGAGGGGACTGTTAGGAGGGTTTGCCCGATCTTGGGAGAGCCTATAAGGGGCTGCAGGTGGATGGAATGAGTCCTGAAAAGGGGGGATTTCTGCTGCTAGAATTCTTTTGGACGGGGCTGCTGGAGGTGATATGTAGTGTTGGGTGTCGGCAAGAGGTGGAGAGGCTTTTGGGGCAAGAGGGATGGCTGTAGCGTGGAGTTATGAGGAGGTGGGGAATTTTTGACTAGGGTGGCCAGCTGTTAGGGCTGGGAGGGGCGGACAGCAGGGGAATACAAGAAAGTAAGGAAAACTTACCTAGGAGTCAGCACTTGGGGCTTCGCAGAGTTGGCATCATGAGAAGATTGTTGCATTCTAGAAAGAAGACTTTCAAAAATCTATGATAGCTGTTAGAAAAGCCCATGTAAAGAGCTCATTATTGGCCCATTTTTATTGTATTTCCTTCTTCTCTTCTTAGTCTCACATCCTGTATAGGATTTCTTCTCACCTTCTCTCTCCTATATATTTTTATTCTCTCATTGTATTTAGACACACAAGCAATACATACAGGTTTTTGAGCTCTTTCGACATGGTATCAGAGGGAGGTTCTTCCTTTCCTGTGCTTCCTGCGGACTGAACTTTCTAGCCGTCACTTCTGCGGACTGCTCTTTTTCTATCCGCCATTCTCTCTGACCGTCGTATCCCCTGGCTGTTGCGGACTGCTCCTTTTTTAACCGCTCTCGCTCCCCTTCGTGGTTCCACCTTCCTCCTCTTCGGGCTTCTTATAGCCTTGTCTCTGTCCCGTGGGGTCCACGGGCTCTTGCCTTCTCGCCGCGGACCACTTCAGGTCGCCGCGAACTGCCCTTCTCGATGCGGTCTGCTTCAGGTCGCCGCGACCTATTTTCCCTTGCTCTTTCTTCCCGCTACGGGGTTTTTCCCTTGCTCGTCGTGGTCTGTTTCAATCCGCCGCGGATAGCCTACCCGTCGCGGATTCTCTTCCCGTACTCGTTGTGACTTGCCTCCTGCTGAGCGGTATCTTCCCTAGTCGTTGCGACTTGCCTCCTGCTTCTATGGGCTCTTCCATTGACTCCACCGGTCAGGAGGCTACTCCGCCTGCAGACCGCCCGGCTTATCCGGCTGATATTCGCGATGAACTGCGGATCACCACCATTTCCCTCTCTGGGAAGAAGAATTCTATCCCTTGGGTACACTCTGTTCGACGGGTTCTTCATGTCAGGGGCCTTTTGCCTCACCTCATTCAGGCTCCTCCTCCTCCTACCAACGACTGGCTCAGAAATGATGGTCGTGTTCAGACATGGCTCCTCAATTCCCTGGATGACGAACCTTATCAGATGGTCATGTATCACGAAATGGCCAAGGCTATGTAGGATGAGCTGCATTCCTTGTACTCGGAGCTCGGCAGATTTCTCGTTGTTCACTCGTCACCGAACAACGGGAACGGTTCTTTTGCTAGTATACGTTGACGATATCATAATTACAGGAGACGACTTGAAAGAAATACGGGAGGTCAAACTACATCTGAGCTCCGTATTTAAAACAAAAGATTTAGGGCCCCTTCGATACTTCTTGGGTCTTGAGGTTGCCAGACGGCCAGATGGTCTTGTCCTCTCTCAGCGAAAGTACTGCCTCGACCTCCTTCATGATGCAGGCTATTCAGGTTGTAAGCCGATTGACACTCCAATGGATGTAAATCACAACCTGCGCGCTCAGGCATCTGACTCAGATCTCCTACTCCAGAATCCAGAATACTATTGTCGTCTCGTTGGAAAATTGATATACCTCACGGTAACCAGACCAGATATTTCCTTCGTTGTTGGTATTGTCAGTCGGTATATGCATTCCCCTCGAAGATCTCATCTTCAGGCCGTTGAACGCATTCTCAGATACCTTAAAACGGCTCCTGGTCAAGGACTGGTATACAAAACCTCATCTTCAGCTCCAACATTGGTGGCATATTCTGATGCTGATTATGTTGGTTCCCTTGATGATCGACGATCAACCAGTGATTTTTTGCACATATTTTGAGGGACATTTGATTACCTGGCGAAGCAAGAAACAAGCGGTCGTTGCTCGATCATCAACTGAGGCAGAATACCGGGCAATGACATCGGTGGTTTCAGAACTGACGTGGCTTGAAAGTCTCCTTACCGATCTGGGTATAAAGCTTCATTCCCCAGCTCTCCTCATCTGTAACAGCCAAGCTGCTATACATATAGCCATGAACCCGGTCTTCCACCACAGAACAAAGCATATTGAAGTCGACTGTCATTTCATCCGGGAAAAGGTTCAAATGAAGAAGCTCGAACTGAAGCATGTTCCGGGGACTGAACAAGTTGCGGATGTCCTCACAAAGGCTCTTTCCAGTACCCTCTTCTATCAGTGCTTGTCCAAGCTTGGCGCATACGATTTGTACGCTCCAGCTTGCGGGGGAGTGTTAGAAAAGCTCATGTAAAGAGCCCATTATTGGGCCCATTTTTATTGTATTTCCTTCTTCTCTTCTTAGTCCCACATCTTGTATAGGATTTCTTCTCACCTTCTTCCCCCTATATAATTGTATTCTCTCATTGTATTTAGACACACAAGCAATACATACATGTTTTTGAGCTCTTTCAACAATAGCCATCAAAACCATCCCTCTTTTCTATTTATAATAACAACATAACTCGGACAACTATCGTGGAAGTCTATGATTGAATGTTTACGATATTTGTATCTCGCTCAATAAAACACAAAAAAATACATAGAAGTATAAAACGTCGCTTCAGACTTAACGGTGGACTCAAATCATCCATCGGGTGATACAAAATATAGAAGGTGACAAATCAGCACACAGCATGCCCAAAACTCATGCTCTAATAGGTCTCACCAATCCCCATCAGGGAGGAAATTTTAAGGATGAAATTTACTCAAAAATATTTAATTGAACAAAAATTCTTGCTAACATACAAGCACTAAAACTTATATGGTTAGGGCATAAGCACAAAATTGCAAATAGGTCTTTCTAGTATAAGATTACAACAAATTAAATACTCAAAATAAAAAAAATAATGAACTTTTGGTCATTAATGCTTGGTCTGATTGAGTTGTTCCAAGGATCTGACTATTTGGATAACCACATCATTCTACCCAGGTTGGAGATAACTCACCATCGGGTTCACTTGAGCTTGCTCATGTTGCTATGATATTAAATTTCATCTTCCAAGATATAATCCCAATGCTATTAGTGATATTTCTCCCAAGCCCTTAACTTCTCCTCCCTTGGATTTAATCCAAGGGTCAAGATCATGCCACCACAAATTCCACCAAGGATTTAACAGTAATAAACTTCCTCCACCCAAACATAACAAATCAAATGATGAGTCATCATAAGTAATTTTGTTCACACCATTAGAGTCATTTCTACTTCCCTCTACAACAATCTTAACATACAGTAAGATATTATTGACCTGACTCTTCATTTCCTCTTAAAATTGATTCAGAACGCCACTCTAGATCAATTACATCATCTCATATTAATTCACCGACACAGTCATCATCCCCGTAATCATATTCTTCATTGTACTCATTGAAAATTGGCAAATGATATTCTTCACGGTCGGTGTATTCGATCTCAATTTCTTTATGGAAATAGTCATACCTTATTAGCAGATCTGCAAACTTCGGAGGACTCAGATTTGTAGTTTTCTTCCTCAGAGTTTATGGGTGAACTCATCAATTATGCTGTCAAGATTTTTAATTGCCATCTCATGTCTTCAATTTCCATCTTATGTAAGAATCGCTTCTTTGGACACAAAATATTTTTAACCCCACGATCCAACATTCTTATCTTTGTATTTGGGACGAGTAGGTTTTCCCCAAATTGAAGGGAGATACAGAGACCTAAAATTTTCCAAATCACTACGACTAAAATTTCCTTAAATTGAAGCTCTATGGAGTAGCAAGAGGCGTGGAAATCTCGTAGAGTAAGGAATAAATACCATCGAGCAGGGTTGATACTTCAATGGGATGTATCAAACAATAACAACATTGTTGGTGTCAACACGAACTGTAGATGAAGAGTTGTCTGTTGCTAAGAAAATTGTAGTGGGAAGGTCTGCATTGTTGGACTGTGCATATCTATGAAGCACGAATACTTTACTGAAGGCAGCTGTTACATGCTTGGATGGTGGGCTGTCGGATGACAACGGAGATGCGGATGGAGGGATTAGCGAGAGGATACAAGGGATTAAATTCCTAGAAATGGTGGAGGAGATGAGAGAAGACGAAAACCCTGGAAGGAAGGGGTGAGAAGGAAAGAACTAAAGAGAGAGGGGAAGTTAGAGAGATAAAGAGAACCTTGATTTTATTTCTTGCATAAGGATTACATGACAAGGGTCTATTATATAGAACTCAGATGGCACAGTTGTAAATACGTGATACCATGAAACTATACGAAATAATAAAACACATAAAAGACTACATGACTTGACTCGACTCATACAATATTAAACATCTAATACACATAATATAATAAAACTCCTAATATTAGATAACCAACGGCGTGAGGCCCATAACACTCCACCCGTCGTTGACATCGAGCTTGTCCCCAAGCTCGAACTCCAGTAGGATGAGTGGCTCCTCTGACTCCTTGATCTCGTGCCAAAATAGCGCATGGTAGCGTGTCGTGGTGGAGTTGGCCGCGAGGTGTAGCGGCGTCGGCGTCGAAAGGACAAGCAGCTGAAGCAATGGGGTCGGCTGGTCCGGCGGAGCAGCAGGATGCAGAAATGGCAAGATGGTCGAGTGAACAGCGGCCGGCAGAATGAAGGTGTCCCGGCGGGACCGATGATGTGGCGACGAACAACGGTTGGAAGGTGGTTGGAAAACCCATGGTCGGCGAAAGGAATGGGTCTGGCGGAACTTGCGGAAATGGCGGTGTGGTGCGAGGAAGCAATGGCAATGCGGACGAAGTGGCTGGCAGAGTAGTGGCCGGCAGCAGAGGCAGCGATGTGGTCAGAGGCAGCAGAGCGAAAGCCGGCAGAGCGGGGGCCGACGGAGCGGGGGCCGGTGGAGCGGGGGTCGGCGACTGCGGAATGGCGGCCATGGAAGTAAACATTGGTGGCGTGTCGACAGCCGGCGATGACAGTGAGAGGTGCGGAGCGGTGAGGACTGTCGGGGGCGGCACAAGCTACGGAGGTGGTGGCGGCTGTTCGACGAAAGGCGGTGATGGTGTAACCACTGGAGGAAAAATCAACGACTCCATCTCTGCTGTTGGAGGCTATAGAAAGACAATTATTGAGGCACGTGACATGCGGAGGTCCGGAGGACGGTGAGCTTGAGGTCGAGGTCTAGGTTAGCATCCAGGTGGCTGAGTTGAGCTTCCCTCCGAGCAATACAACAGTCTAGCCTAGTGAGGGTGATGAGGAGCTCAATGTGGTCGGCGGCGCTGAACCACATGATGAGAAGAAACAAAAAGGTAGGGGGCACAGCCTGGTTGAGATGGGCTTTTTAGAAAAAGAAAAGAAAAAATCAAATAATTAAAAAGAAACGTGCGGGGGTTGGAAATGGTGGCTGTTGGAGGACTAAAAAAGGAGTAAAGACAGGAATTTGAAAGGAGAAACGACAGCGAATGCTAAGCCGAGTCGGCGCTTATGGGTTGATGTCGGGCTTGTGGTGGACGGAGAAGATGATGGAGCTACGAACACGGCCGAGTAAGAGCAGCGGGAGAGTGTAGCCGAGGAAGGAGGGCTCTGAAACCAATATGTTACATGCCTGGATGGTGGGCTGTTGGATGGCAGCGAAGATCCGGATGGTGGGAGCAGCAAGAGGATACAAGGGATTAAATCCCTAGAAATGGTGGAGAAGATGAGAGAAGACGAAACTCCTAAAAGGGAGGGGATGAGAAGGGAAGATCTAGAAAGCGAGGAAATTAGAGAGATAAAGAGACACTTGATTCTATTTCTTGCGCGAGGATTACATGACAAGGGTCTATTATATAGAACCCAGATGGCACAGGTGTAAATACCTGATACCATGAAACTATACGAAATAATAAAACACATAAAAGACTACATGATTTGACTCGACTCGTACAATATTAAAACACCTAATATACTTAATATAATAAAACTCCTAATACTTGATAACCAACGGCATGAGGTCCATAATAACAGCGTACCGATACCAGATACGTATCTGGTGTCGGTACGTGCCCGATACTCGACGGATACACCTATGTGGATTGTGCACACACTTGGACTTTGCACATCATTCTGCTTATTGTGATAGGAGTCTGTTTTTCTAGAGCAAACAAAAATTGGCTCTATGCTTGGAAGCGTTGGACGTCCAATTAAGTTGTGTGTGTGTGTGTATTATTTGTTATAACATATCATGTCATACTCGTAGCCTTGTTTTTTAAATTTTGTTGTACCGCCATATCGGATACGTAGCGTACTTGGTACCCGTACCCGTTCCGGTACTTCCTAGGTGCATATTCTATTACTGGAAACATGGAAGAGTATTGGAATTGATACAAAGTAGGAAGGACAAGCTACTGATAAGCAATTGATGTTAGGAAGGATATGTGGAACTCAATATTGAGCCAATCGAGCCCAGAGACGTGCTGAACCATGTGAAGGTATCATCAAGGGATTCAAAGGCGTCATTAAGGAGGAAGGAGCATCAAATAGAAATGAGGCTGTTAAGCGGAAAATAGTGAAAGTAATTGTTGTACGCGTCGAGGAAGTGATGTGGAGTCAATGTTAAGCCTTGTAGAGGTGTCATGGAGTGGGAACTAGGAACACGGTCGTCGATGGAGTCCATTCCGTGTTGATTTGTTTCGTGCCATATTTAGCATTACCAATTGGACTATCTGAGACCATAGTTGCGTCTAAAGCAACGACACGTTTTTTGTATTTTTTATTTTTTTATTTATGGAAATTTGATGACCATTAAGAATTTGCAATTTGGCCCATTCGTGATGGTTGCCCTAGAGTTTCTTTTCCAATTATATGAGCATAAGAGCTGGTTCTTAGCCAATCACTGATTTTAGACAACTCTTTCATGGTCTGCAGATCATTCATTGTGTTGACTCGCGACCCTTGCTGTCTACTCCGCAACTCTAGGTGCCGATTTCTGGGTAGTATCACTCCTTGCCTTTTTCTCTTTTCCATTATGCTTGCCTAGCCCAAATCCTATTCCACTACAGTCACCCATGTCCAGGCCATCTGCAACAAACCCTTCCTATGCACTAAACCCGTGGCTAAACCCCCTAAATGAACTCGTGAACTTCCAACATTTTTCTCCCCGAGGAAGCCACAACACATATCTACAGCCATCAAATCTTCATCTCCATGGCCTACTGACGCGGGACGAATCTATAGGCAGCGGGATAAACAGTGACCTAACCCTACATGCTATGCAAAGCCCGACTGATTAATCACAAATTAGATAATAAGCATTAACATCCCACGCAAATAAATTTACAGAAATGCAAAATAATTAATTAGGGTGAAACAAGCTTAGGTCTTCCTCCACGTGGAGGGCTAAAGCAAGAACGTGCGGCGAATAAACCCTGCAAATCACAATATTTATCCAAACAAATAACTACCGTACAAGAGATCCAAAACAAGTATATGATCTTATCCAATATAAATATGCTGAAAAATCCAGTATAACGAAATCTCACCAAATAGTGGGCTGACCAAGGCACTGAAGAATCCGGAGCCGGAGATGCGTGTACGACGATCCAAGGTGGAACCGGAGGCGTGGAAAATGATGTAGGTGGTTGTTATTGACGATGGATGGTGGAATCGGGCCGGAAATGGATAGATCCGGTCACGTAGGTATGGATCCTGGCGGGGGTGGATAGATCCGAATATTTTGAGAATGAATCTGGGCTAAGGAATGATGAACGGGTGGATGGAATAGCGGATCGGTGCTAGACAGCCCGGATCGGGACTGTTTTGGACAGGGGCGGCGGTGGGGAAGTGGATCCACAAAAAGGAATGAGTGGGGGGCGATGGTTGGTGGAGGTGTGGTCGGCTGTAGAGAAGAGGGGGAAGGGTTGTGGCGGCTATGGAAGGTGCGTCGGGGCTGTAGCAGCGGCGGTAGGGACAGATCGGGTGGAGGAGGGATCCAGGGAGGTGCGGCAGGTGGTTGTTGGAGGCAGGACTGGGCGGCTAATGGGGGGATTTACTGGACAGGAATCCGACTGGATGTAGAGGAGAAAGGGGGTGGTGGATGGAGGTTTTGTGGTGGAGGTTTTGCAATGGAGGAAAGAAGTTATGGATGGTTTGTACTTTGGGGAAAAGATTGAGCACCTAGGAGTCGTCACCTGGGGTTCCACGGAGTCGGCACCGTGGGGTGATCGCGGGGTTCCGGGATAGATTTCTCCAAAACCTGCAATGCCTCTAAACCAGCCATTACATGTCTATTTATAATAAAACAAAAACTAGGGAATCTCACTTTCGACGGCTATGATTGGTCGGAGGTGGGGCCACTCAAATACAATGATAATAAACCAAAAATACAAAAGTAATATATGAATTTAACTCGCAACACGAACAATTTAATCGGCCATGGCGGAAGCTCGGGCGGGGTGGGTTTGGCGGAGAAAACGTGGATCGGCGGTTGGATCTATTGTCATTGCTGGATCGGCAGTCGTGGGCGACGTTGGGTCGTGGGGCTTTGGCGGCGAGATCGGCGGAGAAGCAATGGATCTGCCCGAATTCGTGCAGCAACTTTGACGGGCATCGACTCTGGATCGAGAACGATGAACAGCGGATGACCCGGCTTAATCATATGCCTTATATATATATATACGAGTGACAGGCACGGGCCTCCGGCCCTCGTGCCCAGCGCGACAGTACCCAGTCGCCGCGGCGGGCTTCCCCCGCCCGCGGCGGGCTTCCCCCGCCCCCGGCGGGATTCGCAATATACTCGCCCGCCTCCGGTGGGATTTGCAATATAATATATATATTATACAAATATATATAATATATTATATATATTTATATAAATAATTATATAATAATTATATAAATATATATTATAATAATTATATATAATATTCCTAAATCCACGCCCCCCCCCCCCCCCGTTTTTTTTCCCAGCCCCGCGTCCCCCCCCCCTTTCCACTCTCGTCGGCGGCGGAGCCGCCGGCGGCCTGACCGGAGCCCCCCGGTGTTGAAGCCAAAATCGACCTCTGTGGAGTTCGGGGTCCCTAAAAGGGGTGACCTCACACCTACTACACTCGAGAGAACGTCACGGACCGGAGACTTAGGAGACTATGAACAGACCATCGGCTCTAGCACGGAGGTCCCACCTCACACCCGGAAGGCTACCTGAGCTCTTCCCCTCCTTACCAAAGGGCTAGGCTGGGCGCCTTGGAGAGCTCTCTCTACTCTACCAAGAAGAAGCTAAGGGAGGAGGAAGCTAAAAAAAGGCCCCTCTCCAAGGCACCCAAGGGGGTCTATTTATAGTTTTCCAAATCTCAGGGGCCGAAAATGACCAACATACCCCTACGGCCAAAAGGCCTCGGGCCAATAGGAAACCGCCACGCCGGGGGGTAGAGAAGGAAAAACGCGTCACCCAAAGCTAAAAGGGGACCCACGCTGCGGGACGGGGCGAGACCCGGCCTGGGGGCCGGTCTCGCCCGGCCTACCCGCCGGGCTGGGCGAGACACGGCCCGGGGCCGGTCTCGCCGGCCGCCCGCGGGGCTGGGCGAGACCCGGCCTGGGGGCCGGTCTCGCCCGGCCGCCCGCGGGACGGGGCGAGACCCGGCCTGGGGGCCGGTCTCGCCCGGCCTACCCGCCGGGCTGGGCGAGACCCGGCCTGGGGGCCGGTCTCGCCCGGCCCACCCGCCGGGCTTGGCGAGACCAGGCCTGGGGGCCTGTCTCACCCGGCCCACCCGCGGGGCGGGGCGAGACCCGGCCCGAGGGCCGGTCTCGCCCGGCCTACCCGCCGGGCTCGGGGCCGGTCTCGCCGGCCTGAGGGAAAAAGGGGGAGGGGGAGGGCCTGCTGATCCCGCCTCTACACCCAAATGGCCCGGGAGGGAGCCTACCAGCCTGCCGCTTTCACACTCCAACTAAGGGGCCGCAAAAAGCTTAAAAACTAAGCACGCCTCATTTGGGGTCCACTCTTCGCGAATACGGGGTTGTACACAATCCCCGCTCTTTTCGAGGTTGGCACAAGCTCGGAAAGAAACATCCAACCCAACGTATTCGCGGAAGGTAACTTTCCTGCGGGGTCAACCTGTCATGCCAGCTATGGGAGCCTGGGTGGCGAGACCTCCACTGGGTGAAAACGCTTAGCCTCCCGAGGGGTCAACCTGTCAAGCCAGCCAATGGGAGCCTGGGTGACGAGACGGCCTCAGGGTAAAAAACACTTCACCCCCCGGAGGGGTCAACCTGCCCTGCCAGCTATGGGAGCCTGGGTGGCGAGAAGTACCACCTCCGGGTAAAGAACACTTGGCTTCCACGAGAAGTACCACCGGCCCTGCCCAGCTAGTGAGAGCCTGGGCAGCGGGACCATCTCGGTGCAAAAAGGAACTTACTCCCCCCGAGGCACATTCGACCCAACCAGCTAGTGGGAGCCTGGCTGAGGAGATCCTCTCGGGGGTGGGGCTCACTCTCCCCGAGGCACGTTCGACCCATCCAGCTAGTGGGAGCCTGGATGAGGAGATCCTCTCGGGGGTGGGACTTGCTCTCCCCGAGGCACATTCGACCCATCCAGCTAGTGGGAGCCTGGCTGAGGAGATCCTCTCGGGAGTGGAACTTGCTCTCCCCGAGGCACATTCGACCCATCCAGCTAGTGGGAGCCTGGCTGAGGAGATCCTCTCGGGGGTGGGGCTCACTCTCCCCGAGGCACGTTCGACTCATCCAGCTAGTGGGAGCCTGGATGAGGAGATCCTCTCGGGGGTGGGACTTGCTCTCCCCGAGGCACATTCGACCCATCCAGCTAGTGGGAGCCTGGCTGAGGAGATCCTCTCGGGGGTGGTGCTTGCTCTCCCCGAGGCACATTCGACTCAACCAGCTAGTGGGAGCCTGGCTGAGGAGATCCTCTCAGGGGTGGGGCTTGATCTCCCCGAGGCACATTCGACTCATCCAGCTAGTGGGAGCCTGGATGAGGAGATCCTCTCGGGGGTGGGACTTGCTCTCCCCGAGTCACATTCGACCCATCCAGCTAGTGGGAGCCTGGCTGAGGAGATCCTCTCGGGGGTGGTGCTTGCTCTCCCCGAGGCACATTCGACCCAACCAGCTAGTGGGAGCCTGGCTGAGGAGATCCTCTCGGGGGTGGTGCTTGCTCTCCCCGAGGCACATTCGACCCAACCAGCTAGTGGGAGCCTGGCTGAGGAGATCCTCTCGGGGGTGGTGCTCGCTCTCCCCGAGGCACATTCGACCCAACCAGCTAGTGGGAGCCTGGCTGAGGAGATCCTCTCGGGGGTGGGGCTTGATCTCCCCGAGGCACATTCGACCCATACAGCTAGTGGGAGCCTGGATGAGGAGATCCTCTCGGGGGTGGGAACTGGGTGTTTCACTTAGGTTCCTCCAAATCCAACATTCTCAAATGGGGAAAAGAGCTGGGTTACAGGACCCCCCCCCCCCCCGACTCAGCCAGTCGGGGGCTGGACTCAATACAACATAAGAAAAATACAGGACTCTGCCGGGGCGAGGCTTCCTCAGGGGGTCTGGGCCTGGTGGTCGCCATCCGCTTCCTGCTCGCCGGACACCTCCATCCTGCTCAGGCTCTCCATGATCTTTTCCATCTCCTCTGTCTTGGCCAACCAAGAGATGGTGTTGACAGCCGTGACGTAGCACTGTCTTGCCATCCTGGAGTCCCCCTTGACTCTGACCTGGATCCCTCCAGAGTTGAACTTGAGGCATTGGTGGAAGGAAGACGGCACGCAATGGAAGGCGTTGATGAGGGGCCTTCTGAAGATGGCGTTGTAGCTGCTTGGAGCGTCAACAATGACGAACCGGCAGTTCCTCGAGGCTCCTCCCAATTTGACTTGGAGTCCAACTCCACCTTCAACCTCCTTCCTCTCCCCTGAAAATCCGAACAGGGGTCCGTCCGAGGCCAACACCCTCCTTGGCTCTACCTTCATCTCGTCAAACGCCTTCCTGAAAATGACGTTGACAGAACTTCCGTTGTCAACCAAGATCCGGGAGACGGTGTAGCCTTCGATGGCCGTCTGGATGACCAGCGCATCGCAGAACGGATCCTCATGATCCGGAAGGTCCTTCACCGAGAAGGTGATCCTTTCCTCTGGGGGCGGGGTCTGGGAGGTTGAGGCGACGCTCCTTCGGTACATGACATGGAGGCTTGCCTTCCGAGTGGCCTCAACCCCCACTTCACCATGGATCACAGCTATACCACCTCGGGGCCCGACATCGACCCGGTCCTCACACACGTCATCCCCTCCTTCTCTAGGTAGAACCTCCTCAACCCGTACCGGCGGCTGCGGATGGGCAGGGCCTCTCGCCTCCCTTACTTCCAAGAACTCGGGGCAGGTAGCTGTGGCGTGACCCTCCTCCTGGTGGAAGTCACAGTACGGTAGCTCTCCTCCTCTCCTTCGGCAGGCTGGGTGTTCTCTCCGGTTTCCTCTTCTTCCTCCACCTATCGCCAAGGCTTGCTGCGGCGGGGGTAGGAGCTGTCTTGGGGCTTGTCTGTAGAAGTTGAACCTCTCCTGGCCCCCATGGAAGTTCCCCCCATCCTGGACGTAACCTCTTCCTGGACCCTGAACAGGTCCTCCCTGTTGCCTCCAACCTGGTTCTGGGCCCTCCTGGGCTCTCCGCTCCTCTCTCCTTCTTCCTTCCTGTTGTCTCGAGCCTCCTTGCTCCTTTGACTCATCTTCCGTCAACTTCGCCAACTTCTTCACAAATGTCGGGTTGGCTGCTTCCATGGCAATCTCCTCTGCCGCCCTTTCCATTAGCTCTTCGAAGGAAAGGGGGGCCTTCCGGGTCAAGCTCATCTTGAAGAAACCCTCCTTCAGCCCAACGGTGAAGGCCATCTAGAGAGCATACCCTGGCATCTCCTGGACCTCCAAGATCTCCTCTTGGAACCTGTCTACGTAGCGGGCCAGCGACTCCTCGGCCCCCTGCCTTATCAAGAAGATGGACTCAGGACTCCTCTTCCGCTTCTTAGAGGTGGAGAAGCGGAGCTGGAAGCTGCGGCTCAAGTCCTCGAACCCATAGATCGATCTCGGAGGGAGTTGATGAAACCAGTCCCTTGCTTTCTCCTTCAGCGTGATCGCAAAGAGGCGACACTTGAAGGCATCCGTCATCGGCCTGATGGAGACGGCATCCTCGAACCACTGCAGATGTTGAACGGGGTCATCCTTCCCGGTGTAGTAAGCCATGTCTGGCTCTCTGAACCCCTCGGGAACGGGAACTGAGATGATCAGCTCGCTGAAGGGTGACCCCCTAAGGGGTGGTCTCGCCACCTCCACTCGCGCGACCTGCTCGCCTTGAAGGTTGGCACTCGCCGGGCTGGAGAACAGCTCCCGGCCGGTGAGGTCTCGCTCGACCCCATCTCCCATCCTCTCCTTCCCTGGCCTTCTTCCTGGTGCACTTCCTTCTCCCCCCGCTGGGGTCATCTCGCCTAGACCCCTGGGAGTCGACTCGTCGAGGGGGGGGCTAGCTCCTGGGGGGTCGGGGTGGAGCTGCCACCCTGAGGAGCAATGCTTCGCAGCATCTCCATGATGCCCTGGATGGAGGCCATGAACTCTTGCCTCCCCACAAAGGGTCCTGGGGTGGGGAGCTCGCCGAGATCATCACTACCTCCCTGACCTCCCGTCATGACTCTCTCCCGAGATCTTCTGTGCTGGTCACTCTCCGCGCTCACCGCACCAAAATGTTGAAGCCAAAATCGACCTCTGTGGAGTTCGGGGTCCCTGAAAGGGGTGACCTCACACCTACTACACTCGAGAGAACGTCACGGACCGGAGACTTAGGAGACTATGAACAGACCATCGGCTCTAGCACGGAGGTCCCACCTCACACCCGGAAGGCTACCTGAGCTCTTCCCCTCCCTTACCAAAGGGCTAGGCTGGGCTCCTTGGAGAGCTCTCTCTACTCTACCAAGAAGAAGCTAAGGGAGGAGGAAGCTAAGAAAAGGCCCCTCTCCAAGGCACTCAAGGGGGTCTATTTATAGTTTTCCAAATCTCAGGGGCCGAAAATGACCAAAATACCCCTACGGCCAAAAGGCCTCGGGCCAATAGGAAACCTCCACGCCGGGGGGTAGAGAAGGAAAAACGCGTCACCCAAAGCTAAAAGGGGACCCACGCTGCGGGACGGGGCGAGACCCGGCCTGGGGGCCGGTCTCGCCCGGCCTACCGCCGGGCTGGGAGAGACCCGGCCTGGGGGCCGGTCTCGCCCGGCTGCCCGCGGGGCTGGGCGAGACCCGGCCTGGGGGCCGGTCTCGCCCGGCCTACCCGCCGGGCTGGGCGAGACCCGGCCCGGGGCCGGTCTCGCCCGGCCGCCCGCGGGACGGGGCGAGACCCGGCCTGGGGGCCGGTCTCGCCCGGCCTACCCGTCGGGCTGGGCGAGACCCGGCCTGGGGGCCGGTCTCGCCCGGCCGCCCGCGGGACGGGGCGAGACCCGGCCTGGGGGCCGGTCTCGCCCGGCCTACCCGCCGGGCTGGGCGAGACCCGGCCTGGGGGCCGGTCTCGCCCGGCCTACCCGCGGGGCTGGGCGAGACCCGGCCTGGGGATCGGTCTCGCCCGGCCCACCCGCCGGGCCTGGCGAGACCAGGCCTGGGGGCCGGTCTCGCCTAGCTGCCCGCGGGGCGGGGCGAGACCCGGCCCGAGGGCCGGTCTCGCCCGGCCTACCCGCCGGGCTCGGGGCTGGTCTCGCCGGCCTGAGGGAAAAAGGGGGAGGGGGAGGGCCTGCTGATCCCGCCTCTACACCCAAATGGCCCGGGCGGGAGCCTACCAGCCTGCCGCTTTCACACTCCAACTAAGGGGCCGCAAAAAGCTTAAAAACTAAGCACGCCTCATTTGGGGTCCACTCTTCGCGAATACGGGGTTGTACACCCGGCGGGTTCGCCGGAGTCCGACGAACCCGTCGGGGGACTCCGGTCAGGCCGTCGGCGGCGGCAGTGGGAAGGGGGGGACGCGGGGCTGGGAAAAAAACGGGCGGGTGCGGGATTTTGCTGGTGTCGGGATGTCGGAGAGAGAATGTGGAAAAAAAAGACGGATGCGGATGGGGATTTTGCTGTATATTGTATAAATACAAAAACAATTACATAAATTGTAAAATATCACAATGCAACAATCAGTGCCGTTAGAGGTCCGGTCGGGTGCGGCGTCGGGCACTTTTGCATCGACCTGACCTAGGTTAGTCTCCACCAACTCTCCCCCACTCGAAATCACTCATCTCTAGTGAGTGCTTCGAGTGGTAGTACTGGAGAGATCAACATCCATGTCAACAAACCAAGGATCTCTGAAAATCACCATCAGTAGTGGTCACTGTCCAATATGTGCTCGGGAATCGTAATAGAGTATTCTCCTGGTTTCATACGCATTTTGCCCAATCTGATTTACTACTCGAAAGGGTCCAGTTCTACAGTACCAAAAGGTAACCGTTTTCGGATTTAGTCGAAGCATAACCAAGTCATCCATTTTAAAACTAGTAGCTCTTTTATGCTTGTTAGCTTGAGTTGCATATAATTAATTGTACTATGCAATTTTCCGCTCAATAAATTTTTATGCATATCATGCAAATGCAAAAAAATGACTACTAGCACGACTAACGGCACAAACCGATGGTTTCAGATACCAAGAGCAACTCCTGAGAGAGGTACTGAGGAAGGCAGTCTTCCACTCGTCTCCCAATATATGAGGATCACCTCCGTACTCATGCAAGCGGCTCACCTAAATCGCATCCTCACCAGGATGTGGCGGCTCATCAGGAGGCTCATCGGGGGGGGGGGGGGGGGGGGAGGTCGTCATAGAACTCGTCACTAGGGTCATGATCCTCCATATGAGTACCATCGTAAGGGGTAGTGTCCCTATGAATGGATGGTATAGCCACTACGCGATCAACACCAGGCTCTGGGCTCTCGTACGTGATGTGACTCAGAGCAATGACAATGGGAGAGGGACATAGGCCCGGCAGATTAATCACAAATTAGATAATAAGCTTTAACATCTCACGCAAATAAATTCACAGCAAGGCAAAATAATTAATTAGGACAAAACATGATTTGGCTTTCCTCCGCGTGAAAGGCCAAAACAAAAGCGTGCGGCGAATAAACCATGCAAATCACAATATTTATCCAATCAAACAACTAGTATACAAGAGATCAAAAACAAGTATCCGATCTAATCCAATATAAATATGCTAAGAATAATAATCCAGTACAACAAAATCTCACCAAAGTGGGCTGACCAAGACACTGAAAATCCGTAGCCGGAGATCCGAGGTGAAACTGGAGGCGTGGAAAACGATGCAGGTGGTTGTCCTCGACGATGAATGGTGGAACATGCCGGAAATGGATAGATCCGGCTACGTAGGTATGGATCCGGGCGGGGGTGGATAGATCCGATGTTTTTAGAACGGATCTGTGCTAGGGAATGATGAACGGGTGGAGGGTATAGCGGATCGTGGCTGGACAGTCCGGATCGGGACTGTTTTGGACTGGGGCGATAGTGGGGAAGTGGATCCACGGAAAGGGATGAGAAACCTATAGACACCTAGACATAATGAAAAACCTATAGACTTTATGAATGCATATCAAAAGAGCGTATAACCTTGCTTTGATACCAATTGACGCGGGACGAATCTATAGGCGGCGGATAAACGGTGACCTAACCATACATGCTATGCAAAGCCCAACGGATTATTCACAAATTTGATAATAAGTTGTAACATCTCACGCAAATAAATTCACAGTAAGGCAAAATAATTAATTAGGGCGAAACAAGTTTAGGTTTTCCTCCGCGTGAAAGGCCAAAGCAAAAGCGCCCAGCGAATAAACTATGCAAATCATAATATTTTTCCAAACAAACAATTACTATACAATTGATCCAAAATAAGTATATGATCTAATCCAACATAAATATGCTGAAAATAATAATCCAGTACAACAAAATCTCGCCAAATAGTGGGCTGACCAAGGCACTTGAAGAATCTGGAGCCGGAGATGCATTTACGACGATCCGAGGTGGAACCGGAGGCGTGAAAAATGATGTAGGTGGTTGTCCTCGATGATGAATGGTGGAACAGGCCGGAAATGGATAGATCTGGCTACGTTGGTATGGATCCTGGCGGGGGTGGATAGATCTGTTGTTTTTATAACGGATCTGTGTTAGGGGGGAATGATGAACAAGTGGAGAGAATAACAGATCGGGGCTGGGCAGTCCGAATCGTGACTGTTTTGGACTGGGGCGATAGTGAGGGAAGTGGATTCACGGAAAGGAATGAGTGGGTGTCCGATCGATGGTTGGAGGCGTGGCCGACTGTAGGAGAAGAGGGGGATGGGTTGTGGTGACTATGGAGGGTGCGTCGGAGCTGTAGCAGCGGCGGTAGGGACAGATCGGGTGGAGGGATCTAGGGAGGTGTGGTCGGTGGTTTGTTGGTGGCAGACTGGGCGGCTGATGGGGGGATGTGCTGCACAGGAATCCGGCTGGCTGTAGAGGAGAAAGTGGGTGGTGGATGGAGGTTTTATGATGGAGGAAAGAAGGCTATGGATTGGTAGTACCTTGGGGAGAAGATTGAGCGCCTAGGAGTCATCACCTAGAGTTTCACGGAGTCAGCACCGTGGGGTGATCGCGGGGTTGCGGGATAGAACTCTCTGAAACATGCAATGCGTCTAAACCAGCCACTACATGTCTATTTATAAAAAAACAAAAACTAAGGCATCCCACTTTCAACGGCTATGATTGGGCGGAGGTGGGGTCACTCAAATTCAATGATAATAAACCAAAAATACTAAAGTAATATATGAATTTGACTCACAACACGAATCTAGACGCATCCACGAAGTCCGATCATCGATCTGGGCACGCCATATATGGAAAGTCGTCAATCGACCCCGAACAGTCCCAAAACTCGTCCTCCACTACAGGTCCTCGTCTTTGCTCCGCATCACCTATGACTCCCTACACTTGTGAGATCTTAGTTTGATTTTTTATTTTCATTGTTGTGCGGATTGGATTGCTATTATGATTATTGATGTGATGTTTTATGGTTTATTTGCACTGTGATTGATCGTGACTTGTAGGGCGCTTTGTAATTGTTTATTTAATTTACAACACTATGCTCACACTTGTCGATCCAAGTTTGCTTATTATTTAGATCGTTCAGTGAACACTTGTGATAAATGCAATTAATTTATGCTTTCCTTATTGTTTGTGATCATTTGTCGAATGTACTTTTGTCTTCTCGAATCATTCTAGGTTTAGCTAGAATTTCTCTTCACTACACATAGTGTTTGTATAGTCTAGAGTCACATATTCGCTACCCTACCCTACACCACTAACAAGAGGATTGGGCACATCAATTGAGCGACTTTGGTGATGGAAATTTGTTTCCCATTGTTTATAAGATGCGGAATTTCAGATGTCAAATGTCAGGGACAGGTCGTTGATTTTTTTTATATTGGTTTTAATATCCGGTGGATGAATTGGGGATATTTCATATATCTTGTTTCAATATGTAATTATTTATGGACATATTTATGTTTAAATATAATCATTTTTAAAAAATTTATATATTGATATATTAGCATTTTAACTTGTATTGAACTTCTAGATCTACCAAACTAGTATAAACATTTATGTTATACAAATAATAACCATTTAGCGTAGGGAAGAGAGCCAGAGGAAGCAGGAAACTATCGACAACGAAATGTTTATCAGCCGATATATTCCATAGACACTAAATGAAATAATTTAAAAAAGGATAACCGATATATCAACCAGTAGCGCTGATATATCAGTCGATTTATTCCAAAATGATATTTTGCACACACACAAAATTGTCATTTTCTACATTAAACATTTATGTCGGCCATGTATGTTGATATCCACAGCATAACAACATTTTAGGTAATATGTTGTAAGGTAGTAATGATATTTTTCTTTTTGGCTTTCAACAGCGAATTTTCTGTAGACCTTCAAAAAAAATCATTTTAAAACACTCGGAAATCGGAATGCATACCAAAAAATACTGTAAAAGAATTAAATTTTACTTGATATTAGTATTACATATCAGTTTAACCTTTTTGAACAGATGTACCTTTAGCCGCCTACTTTATTGAACCCACCTTGAAATTAATCAGCTATGTTATAGGACTCCCCCAATAAGTATTATATGACACTTGAAACAGTTTTATTGAAATCATGAATATGGCTTTTATTTCTGCAGGAGAAGATGTTCCTTATTCAAGAAAATGAATCACAAATGAAGGAAAACATGACGCTCAAAATGGAGTTGGGCTCCTTTTTGAAAATTAAAGAATTAGCTGATAGTCAGATAGCCAGCTTATCAAAATATTTGGAAACCGCACAGAAGGATCTAAAAGAAAGGGATCTTCTGGTACTTAGCCCCTTCAAATTGATGTATGCTAGGTAACAAATTATTGAATGTGCATCACGTAGGGATCTTATGTTTTCTGTTGTAGGTTCAAGCTCTGAAACAATCCCTGGAACTTCAGAGGAAGGAACTAAATGAGTGCAGAGCTGAAATCACTTCTCTGAAGATGCATATAGAAGGTTCCAGGGCAAGTAGGGGGTTGAATACTGGAAAAATGGAAGCTACACCACCATTGTGCATTGATAGAAAAGAAGAGACTAGATCTCAGCATATGGAAACTGAAACAACTAAATTAACATTAGTTAGGGAAGAAAATTTGAAGTCCTTGGTAAGCCAGGTTGATGATTCCCAACCAGAGGAAAATGCTCTTCATTTGGTGTCAAAAACTCTTTCTGCATCACATTTCAAGAATACTATAGTCATTAACGATGGACTCGAGTGTAATAAATCCAAGATAAGCACAACGACTTCTGAAGGTTCATTTGTATCTTGCAACGGAAATAATGATCAAGATAGAGAAAACAATATTGAACACATTGCTCAATCAACAGTACCGGAAGATAGTTCCTTAACGCACAAAACTGACAGTCCTACGTCAGGAACAACAACTGACAAAATGGTAAATCTAGGATTTTTGCTATATTTATTTTGTTTTTCTGAAGAGCTATGTTATGGATCATTCTATCATTAATTACAGGGTTTGGAAACAGTCCAGATTGTTTCAGATGCTCTCCCCAAGATCGTTCCTTATGTTCTGATCAACCATCGTGAGGTTCTTCTTTGAGATTTTTTTCATTCTCTTCCTAGTGAATGACTTATTTCAACCGTTAAGAATATTCTTTATAGGAACTTCTTCCTTTGATTATGTGTGCTATCGAGCGACATCCAGACGGCAATGTCAGAGACTCTTTAACGCACACATTGTTTAATCTTATCAAGCGACCAGATGAGCAGCAAAGAAAAATTATAATGGATGTAAGCCATTGAAACATAGAAATTTCAGATAGAGTGGTGCATTTGATCTTCTCCTTCCTTTGCCTAATCACATAATTTCTGTTATTTAGGCTTGTGTTAGCCTAGCTAAGAATGTAGGGCAGATGAGAACTGAAACAGAGTTGCTTCCCCAGTGCTGGGAACAGGTGGCAACATTGGTTAAAATCCGTTTTTTCTGATTTTTGGCATTCAATTAAATTTTGTGGGAGAGTTTCATTTATTACTTTACTTAACTTCAGATCAATCATGTATACGAAGAGAGGAGACTACTGGTTGCCCAGTCATGTGGAGAACTTGCGGAATTTGTGCGTCCAGAGATTCGTGATTCTCTTATATTGTCCATTGTGCACCAACTAGTCGAAGACTCTGCTACAGTGGTGCGAGAGGCTGCTGCTCATAATTTGGCAATGCTGCTTCCACTCTTTCCGAATATGGATAAATATTTTAAGGTCAGCCTCATTAATGCCCAGAGGCAATCATGGAGTCGAAAATTGTCTTCGCAGAAATGGCTTCAATGTAAGCTGTAGCAAAAGCTGGCACTTGTTGCTTCAAGAATGGCTTGAGGCTAAGCTCTAACGAAAAACAATAAGATGTTGATTAGGAATTTTAATATATTTTTTTATTTTCTTATACCCTCCTAATAATAGGTTGAAGAACTGTTGTTCCAATTGGTATGTGATCCTTCAGGAGTGGTGGTGAATGCTACTCTTAAAGAACTTCTTCCTGTGGTTATAAATTGGGGAGGCAAGATGGACCATGTTCTACGTGTTCTCCTCTCTCACATGCTGGGAGCTGCAAAGGTTTCTACAATTATGATTTATTACATTTTTATAAATTGTTTCCTTGATATGATCAGATCATATTATCGATGCATCTTCTCTCGACTTCTCAGCGGTGCCCACCTATTTCTGGGGTGCAAGACATTGTGGATTCTCATCTGCGTGTTCTAGGTGAAAATGAACGGTGGAGCATAGATGTATTTTTGCGTATGATAATGGAATTGCTTCCATTTATTCATCAAAGATGTATAGAGACTTGTCCCATCACTTTTACTACAAAATCCATTTCTACATTAGACGAAAACAGAAGCTTTTTCTCTTCCTCCTTGCTTCAATCATATGCAAAGTAAGTTCCTTCTTATTTTTGTTTTTATATCATCATTATGGATTAAATATTAAAGGAATGATGTTGATACTTGATAAGTTTATGAATGTAGTGAATATTTCTTTTTTGTTACTGAACAGGAGCAATTTGGAATGGCCTGCATTTGATTGGATCTACATTGATTGTTTTCCTGATTTAATTCAACTTACTTGCTTCTTGTCACACAAGGAAGACAATCTCCGAAGCCAAATTACAAAGGTATTTGCAACATACAACTTATTTTCCATCTTATTTTTGCCAAATATTCTGAAGTCATATTTCCACTGTTTTCATTAAATTGGTGTTGGCCCTGTCTGTGCAGATTCTACTGACTGTAGCAAAGCTCTTTGGAGATGATTATCTTTCTATCATTATGTTACCTATTTTCCTTGTATCTGTAGGGGACTATGAAAATGCTGATTTGACATATTTCCCTGTTTCCTTTCTCCCAAGAGTCAAAGGTATGAATTTACATTCTTCTATGGAGCAAAATTATCTTTAGGATCGTCTACCAATTGGATTCTACTGCTTTCTGATAGGTCTGCAACCTAAAAGTCCTGTAGAAAAGAAAATTTCCACTACATGTGTCCTTCCTCTCTTGTTGTCTGGCATTTTGGGTGCTTTTAGGAATGATGAGAGGGTCTTGGCTTATTTGAGAAAACTTTTAAGAAAAGAAATACCTTGGTCTGTCAATTGCAGTGCTGAGATCATGGGCGCAGTTCGCTTCATTTGGTATGTATTATAAATAATTTATGATTTAAACTTTGTGGTGGATTGGTGTATGTTTTGTTATTGATGGTATTGACAATTGGTGGATTGCAGCACTTTCGAGGAGCATCATGGAACTGTTTTTCAGCTCATCTGGGAATTAGTTGCATGCTCTGAGGAGAGCTTGAAGACAGCTGCAGCAAGTTTGTTAATTCTCCTAGTATGATTCTGAACACTGAATATATCTCTTTATCCGAACCACATTTGTTTTCTAGATGTTGTATAATGGGTGACATCGATTAAGATTTTGGGTTTCCGAAAGTGTCCAAGTATCCTTGTTAAGGAACAATTAACTAGCAAGTAGATTCTCCTATTTTATCTGCCAATTTACTTGTTAAGAAACAAGCAACTGGGCCATTTCATCTGCCAATTTAACAACTAAAATGCAAGTAGATACTTATCTCTGTCTCTCTCTCTCTCTCTCTCTCTCTCTCTCTCTCTCTCATGATTCACTGGGTCTGAATATGCATGTCTTTCATCTCTCTTGTGAAGAATCAAGTAACTTGGTCATTTGATCTATCAATTTAATGCTTAAAATGGCAAGTAGATGTTCATCGCCACCCCCACCCTACACAAAAGTTCCTAATTTCAAATCAAATTTGCAAAGGACACCGATTTGGTGATTTTAAAGTTTCGGTAGAACGTTTATGCTTATGGCTAACATGAGTTTATAATTTTATTGAGTCAGCCATCTACTACAGTTGACATAAACATTTTCATTGACTTGTATGTTCAATATGCCAATTATGTAGGTACCTTATGTTGATGTGAAGCTTGCATCCACTCATGTCTTGCCTGCCCTTGTTACTCTTGGTTCCGATCAAAATTTGAATGTTAGATATGCAAGTATAGATGCATTTGGTGTGGTAGCTCAGCATTTTAAAAATGATGTGGTACCAACAGTTTTTTTGTTTGTTTTCTCTTTTAGATGTCTAGAATAATTTCTGCCATTCTAACAGATTTATTATTCCTAGATTGTTGATAAAATCCGGATACAGATGGATGCCTTTCTGGAAGATGGCTCGCATGAAGCTATAATATCTGTCATTAGATCTTTAGTCACGGCAGTGCCACATACAACAGGCAAATTACGGGAATATATCCTTAGCATAGATTAATCTTTTTTGAATTGTTCTGCTCATTTGTCAAAATAATAATTTGTATTTCTTTGCATGCTTACTTAACAAGTTAATACATCTTTTATCCAAGATATTCCAACTGACATCTGTGCCATCGCATGGTAATGACGTCACTCGTCGTCGGGATAGAACTAATGTATTTTGTGAAGCCATCCGTGCTTTGGACGCAACAGGTAATCTTTAAAACAAGCAGGTGTATATTTGTTTTGTTGTTGAAATTGTAATTTTATTTTATTGTTTTCTTACCATAAAGCTAACTCGTTCCTTTTTTCCACTTACCGGATGCGACTGAATCACAATTTGGACCAAAATCCTACAAATTTATACTATTTTCAATTTAAGCATCAGTGTCAATGCATAATGGGGTATGTTGTTTCATATGTACTCTTTATTTCTTCATTTTCAATCACAGGCTCTGTTCTTCAACTTTATGTCGCAAGTGCACCAACAGGTGTGTGGGTGGGCTAGGCTAGAGGAGGGGAGAGGTTCGTGAAGTTCTCTGTTGGATTCTTTCATTGTCTTGTTATTGAAGAAATAACAATTCAAGATAACTTTTTCCCTCAAGCTACTTATAAGTAAAATAGGAATAAAAGCAACATAAAGCATTTTATGTTGGGATTTGTTAAACTGGACATAATTCTACAATTATAGTAATCTATTTATCGAAGCAATAACTATTATTAGAAGTAGTTGTAGAATGGCTAAAGAATTTTCATTCATAGTAGGTTTATAGCTTATCTTTAAGTGTTACTTTTGGAGAAGCATACAAAAAATATCCAAAATAATATGCCTTAGGTGGCATTTGGTTGGGCTTTTTGCCTGTTGTGCGGTGGAAACGCACCGGAGTTTTGCGAATAATCTGCTTTTGGCGCGGCTTATGTTGAAAACGGAGTTTTCCGAGTTCCGTTGTTTCTTAAATATCCCGGTCCGCTGTTCATTTTTGCGTTCAACCGCAGAAGCAGGATTGCTCCCGTAACCCTACCCGGCGACTCATCTTTCCCTTTCTTCCGGCGCGGCGACTGCTCACGGCATCCTGCTCGCGGCGATCCTGCTCGCGGCAATCCTTCTTGCGGCGATCCTTCTTCCTCCAGAAATCCCGACGCCAGTTTTGGCCTCTGCATATGCTTATAAGCTTCCTATGAATCGCTACTCTTCAGCGGAGCTTTGGCGGCGACATTGGTGGGTTTTGGAGTTTGTAGAAGTGGTTTTCTAGATTGCTGAAGTGGTTTCTCGCGGATGGGTGAGTGGTAATTCAGTATTCCCTCGCTTCAGTAGTGTCTTTAATGGCGTCTCGTTTCCCTTCTTTTATTGGTTTTCTCGTGATGTTTGCCCCTGTTTTTCCCTTTGTATTTGCTGGAAAGTCAGTGAATGGAAGCGCTCTGGATGCTCAGTGAGAAAATCATTACATAGTGTGGTTGGTAATTATGTTTTATTAGAAGAAAAAAATTTCGCTCAACACTCCGTTTTGTATCCAAATAACTTTTCGAAAACTCTATTTTGTAAACTCTGTTTCACCCAAACAGTTTTTTAACAAAACTTTGTTTTCCAGAATCAGCATTTTTTCTATCAGCAACTTTCCATCAACAACAGTCCAACCAAACAGAGCCTTAGTATGTGTTTCTTGTTCCTGACAACATCTTTACTGAGCTAAATAGAAAAGGTACAATAGAAATTTAAATGATAGATGGCTTAGAAATAGTAGGATGTGATAATATATATAATATAGTGGGTGATATTAAGCAATTATCAATCTATCTTATTAGAAGGTAAAGAGATATGTGTGATAGGGACCATATGGTTAACAACAACAAACAATACTCAAGCATTTATCCCACTATAGTGGGGTCGGCTATATGGATCCTTTGTCGCCATTGTGCCCTATCTTTTGTCATAATCTCACTAATGCCCAAGTACATCATGTCTTTCCTTACTGTTTCATTCCACGTCTTTATTGGTCTACCCCTCCCTCGTTTAGCATGCCTAGTGAGTAGACTCTGACAACGCCTAACAGGTGCCTCTAATGGTCTCCTTTGTACGTGTCCAAACCATCTTAGACGAGCTTCTCGCATCTTCTCTACAATTGGTGCTACCCCTGTCTTTTCTCTGATACTTTCATTCCTAATTTTATCCAATCTTGTGTGTCCACACATCCTCCTAAGCATTCTCATCTCCACAACTCCCATTTTTTGTTCATGTACACAATTCACTGCCCAACACTCCGAACCATAGAACATCGCGGGTCTAATTGCAGTACGATAAAACTTGCCCTTAAGTTTTAGTGGTACTTTACGATCACATAAGATCCCTGGCGCGCCTCTCCACTTCAACCAACCCTCTTGGATTCTATGTGTCACATCTTTATCAATACCTCCGTCCTCTTGAACTATCAATCCAAGATATTTAAAACACTCACTACGGGAAATATCTTGATCACCCAACTTAATAACGAAGTCATCTGTCATTCTTGTACTGCTAAATTTAAGCTCCATATACTCCGTCTTTGCCCTGCTCAACCTAAAACTATTCTTTTCTAAAGTATCTCTTCAAGATTCAAGTTTTGCGTTTACACCCTCGCGTGTCTCATCAACCAAAACGATATCGTCCGCAAACAATAAACACTAAGGTATTGCTTGTTGGATATGTCTGGTGAGCTCATCTAAGATAAAGGTAAAGAGATAAGGGCTTAAAGTTGAACCTTGATGTAAGCCAACAGTGATCGGGAATTCCTGTGTTAATCCTCCAGATGTCCTCACCCTTGTCACTGAACTTGCATATCTATCTTTGATTGCGTCAATATATGATATATTTACACCTTTCTTTTCTAAGATCTCTCTTGGAACTCTATCATAAGCCTTCTCAAGATCAATAAACAACATGTGCAAATCTTGTTTTTTCTCAATAGTTTTCAATGAGTCTCCTCAAGAGATGTATAGCTTCCATGGTCGACCTCCCTTGCATGAATCCAAATTGATTCTCCGAGATATTAGTCTCTCATCTTAATCTTCTTTCTATTACTCCTTCTCATAGTTTCATGGTATGACTCATTAATTTAATTTCTCTATAATTAACACAATTTTGTATATCTCTTTTATTCTTATACAAAGGTACCAAGATACTTTCTCTTTATTGCTCTGGCATCCTCTTTGACTTCAGTATCTTATTAAAAAAACATGTAAGACAAAATTCTTTCATTTCCTAAACATTTTTATACTTCGATGGGTATATTGTCTGGCTCAACCGCCTTTTCATTTTTCATCTTATTTAGAGCATCTTTTACCTCTGATACTTGAATTTTACGATAAAATGTTATATTCTTATATTTCTCTGATTTACTTAACTTTTTCAAGTTTAATTCATTGTCCTTTGTTTCATTATAGAGTTGATAAAAATATCTTTTACATCATTCTTTAATATCCACATCAACCGTCAAAACTGTATCTGTCTCATCATTTATGCATTTTATTTAACTTAAATCTTTTTCTTTTTTTCTCTAGCTCGAGCAATTTTATATATGTCACGATCTTCATCTTTGATACCTAATCGCTTATAAAAATTTTCATAAACTTGACTTCTTGTTTTACTTACTATCTGTTTAGCTTCTTTTTTTGCGACTTTATACTTGGCTAAGTTTTCATCATTCTTACAAGTGTAAAGTGATTTATAGCTGCTCCTCTTTGTCCTCACTTTGTCTTGCACTTCCTCTTTCCACCACCAAGATTCTTTATTTGGGGGCGCACGACCTTTTGATACTCCAAGTACGTCTTTTTCACTTATCCTTAAATGTGAATACATAACTTCCCATGAGACATTAGGATCAACATAAGGGTCAACAACTAGTTGTTCCATAACTGCCTTCTTGAAAGCAACCTGCTTTTTCAGCTTCAAGTTCCACCGTCGAATTGTTTGCAACATTATTGTTCTTATCTTAAATTTATTATATTTAATTTATATATCTAACATCACTAACATATGTTGTGCTGTCAAACTTTCTCCTGGTATAACTTTGCAATCCTTACAAATCATTTTATTTATTTTGCGAGTCATGAAATAATCAATTTGTGATTTATTTGGTTCGTTTTTAAACATAATTAAATGTTCTTCCCTCTTTATGAAAAGTGTATTTGATAAAATTAGCTCATGTGTTATGACAAAGTCTAAAATGGTACTGCCTTCTTGAACGCAACCTGCTTTTTCATCTTCAAATTCCACCACCAAATTTTTTGCAATATTTTTGTTCTTGTCTTAAATTTATTATATTAAATTTGTACATCTAACACAATTAACCTATGTTGTGTTGTCAAACTTTCTCCTACTATGACTTTGCAATCCTTACAAATCGTTTTATCTATTTTGCGAGTCATGAAATAATCAATTTGTGATTTATTTTGTACTATGATCCTTGGATAAATGCTGGTAGATACACCTTGACTTTGGATAAAGCTTCTTCTCCTTTGCTGGTGGTCTTAAGACTTCATTCACTATATCCCACATATCTTGTGAGATCAATAAGGTCTCCATCTTGTCACTCTATTGTTCGTAATATTCACCTGTGTACATGGGGACGGAGGGATGAGCAAAAACAGAGAAGCTGGTAGATGATGATGCCATGGGTGGTGAAATACTGCTCTATGAAAATACCTTGAACCAGTGGCTCTAATACCACTATTGGAAGCAAAATGAGTAATCGAGTATGCTTGCAGGAGGTCAAGATATCAAAGGAAATTAGAGGGAATTATGTTGCAGAAGGAGAGAAGAAGGATCAATTAATTTCAAATTTTTCATTCATTCTTTTAACGACATTACAGTAACTCCATTTTATAGTTGCACGGGATTCTTCTAGAGTACAGAATACTCTAGATTTTACATAGACCCTTTATATTGATGTAGGATGTGGGCTTCACTTACTTTTCTAATACCTCATGGGCTCTGGTATGCAGATTTTGGGCTTGGACAGAACGTGGGCTCTTTCAACAATTCCCTCCCAACAACTCCGTATCCTAACCCCCACATCCAAGTCGCTGTGTATGTCATTCTCCCTACCTGCTACCTAGTCCCAGTCTGATCCAGCAAGTAGCCTAGATCCGCCCTCTTTCCCCTTCACCACCACCTCCATATAACCGCAACCAGCATTCCGCCGTCGATGCGACCCCGAGACAGCAGCAGCAGCCTCTGAATCACCGGATCTCCACCTTACGACATCCCAGTTACTTAGTAAATAGTGTTCTATTGTAGGGATTTGTATTCTCATTATTAATATATGTCTATATGATTTTATACTCGCTTGGATCTATATTTGTGTGGTTGTTTGCTTTAGATAATTCTCGTGATTTACTGGATTCATTCGCCGCGCACTCTTGCTTTGGCCATCCACTCAAAGGGAAGTCTAAGCCTGCTCGCTTAAAGAAATAATTTTGTTCAACTTAAATTAGTTGTGCACATTAGGACTGTCGGGCCGGTCCGGGACTGGTCTTTAAAAGACGGTCTTTTGGCCTACCAGTCCCGGACCGGTCCCGCTCAAATTGGTCTCGTTCTGGGACCGTTTTTCCTCCATTTGAGGAGGACCGGCTGTAAAACCCCTTCCCAGTATTACAGAAATCAGCCGTCCGGCCGGGTCAGCGATATAAAGAAAACTAGGAACCGGTATTAAAACTAGTAGCAGCAGGTAATAAAAGTCCAAACTAAAACAGATTTAATACTTACAGCGGAAGTAAAAATTAAACTAAGGTTAACCACATACCTGATGTCTGGATTCACAGAGCCACTAAACAAGAATGAGATTTGCAATAACTGAAAATTTGAACTATCAAAATAAGTCTGATACAAGATATATAAAATATTAATGAGTTACACTGTCCACAACTACAAGTACATGCTGAAACGGAGTAAACTGAAATAGTAAAAGTACTACACTCTGACACCACCATGACGCTCATCCTAGACGTAGTTTTCCACCTGGTCACCTGAAAAACATTGCCCACGAAGGGTCAGAGTAAAGAAAAACAATCCCCCTTAGTGACACTAAAATAGATTTACATATGAATGCATGCATGTCTTTAAAACTAGTCTCGTGCACTGAAAACATTTCATGATATATGATATGCATGTTTTTCCTATACTTACTGGTGAACACTATAATTCTATACTCATGACTTTCCGTTCATTTACCCAAGTCCTGACGTTCACTAACTAGTGTACTGTCTCACGAGACCATCTGACGAACTCAATTGTTCTAGTGCCACGCGGACACGGTCTCGAATCTACTAACTGTCTCAAAGGGGAGTCAACTCCCAAGACTATAACTCATAGGATACCATATGCCCTATGAGGAAAGTAGTGCGCCTCTACCAAGCACAGAAAGACTGGTGTGCTACTGACCTTTTTGTTCTGACGCTACTCTGCATGGGATATCTTTTCTGGTGTACTACTGGTCGACCCTTGACTTTCTCGTGGTCGACTTGAAGGGACCTTCGCACCCTTGGTCGGACAGTCTCCAAACTTACGTATACATGTGAAGTTTCGTACTTAACTAACCGTTCACGATTTTACTAACGTGGTTATGGAAAAATACGTTATTATACGCGTTTCCACAATTATTTTCCTACTATCACACTTCTCTATGCATGCTTATGATATTGTACGAAACCTACTCATACGTATAAAATATAATTACTTGATATGTCTAACTAAAAGGAATTAGGATTTCCTTACAGTGGTGCTGCGACGCTCGTATACTCGGCGCGGCGACATTTTCTTTTCCAAAAGTAAATCCTACTGCTGGGGACCTTCAAAACGCTGCCCCGACCCCGCCAAAATCCTGCAATTTACCGTATTCCAAATTTCAAAATTTTTCCCTCTACGATAATCCCATGGAAAAATATATATATAGCTAGGGTTACAACATTCATGAGTTAAACTTCAATTATTACCTTTAAGTAGTGTTTGAGGCTCCCAACACGTTCCACACAAAATCCATAGTGAACTACGAACACCAAAACCTAGGATAGGGCAATCAAAACGAAAACCTAGGTTAAATTAGTTTCCAAATCAAAGGAAATCCAAGCAGAAAACGAGAAAAAAGAAGAGATCGAACTCACCGAAACCAAAACGTTCACTTCCACAGGTTAGGGTTGAATCCGGCACTTTCACGACCAAGGAAGGAAAAGGAATGTCTACCGGTGCTCGTAGAGGAGGGAGGAGTGGTCGGAGATGGATTCTGGAGGAGAAACGGCCGCCGATAAGGGCTTGCGGGAGGCGCTGCTTCGTCGGCATCGAGCGTGCGGAACGGGGCGTTGGTCGGCTTGCGGTTTGCGGAAATGGCTTTGCTGCGTGCGAGTTTATTCTCCCGTGAGAAACGATGCGGAATTTAATATCAAACCTTGCGGTTTTGATAACCGCATGAGGAGAGGAGGGGGAAATGCTATTGGCACCCCAACACTAATTCTTTGAATATTAACTCATCCTCACCCCACGCGTCATTAAAACAAAATGCGTCACACCCTATAATTTACGCACTTGACTAACTAACGGACACTATCATAAGAAAAGTAACATTATACCTTGCCGACGCGCCGCCTCGATCAAAATTCGTCGCGACTTGCCCCTACAAATCAAATAATTTTTCGCGTCAAATTTCGGATGTTACAAATCTCCCTTCCTAACAAAATTTTTGTCCTCGAAAATTGTAACCATACCTGAATCGAAGAGAAAGGAATAGTTTGCATTGCTCTTAAGTTCATCCTCACGCTCCCAAGTATACTCTGGTCTGCCACAGTTCATCCAAAGGACTTTGACCATGCGAATCTCTCTATTTCTGAGCTTCTGTATCCTTGAATCCACTATTCTGACTGGTCTAACCCCAATACTAAGATCTGTCTCAATTGGTGCTTCCTCGGTACTTATGATCTGACTGGAATCTCTGACTGCTCTCCTCAGATAAGAGACGTGAAATACATCATGTACACCACTCATTTCCTCAGGTAAGGCCAATCTGTAAGCAACCTCACCAATTCTTTCCAGCACTTCAAAAGGACCAACGAATCTGGGGCTCAGCTTTTTCATCCGCTTTATTCTAGAAACTCCTCTGACTGGTCTGACCTTCAGATAAACGTAGTCTCCAACACTGAACTCTACTGACCTGTGCTTCTGATCATGATACTTGGTCTGGCGATCCTGAGTTGTCTTCATACGCTCCTGAATAAGCTTGATCCTATCTGTGGTCTTATCAATCCATGACTCCCTAATTGTGGATCTCTCTTCACTTTCAGCCCAACATAACGGTGTCCGACAACGTCTGTCATAGAGGGCCTCGAACGGTGACATCCCAATACTCGTCTGAAAGCTGTTGTTGTAGGAGAATTCCACAAGAGTAACATATTTCTCCCACTTTCCTCCAAAGTCCAAAATGCACATCCGAAGCAAATCCTCCAAAGTCCTATTTGTGCGCTCAGTCTGTCCATCGGTCTGGGGATGGAAAGCGGTGCTGAAGTGTAACCTAGTACCCAACCGCTCCTGTACGTATCGTCACTCCCTGGAGGTGAATCTGTCGTCTCGGTCTGAAACTATAGTCCTGGGAACACCGTGAAGCCGAACTATCTCGTCCAAATATAACTGTGCCAGTTTCGGACTTTGATCCGTCTTCCTAAGAGGAATGAAATGGGCGACCTTAGAAAGTCGATCAACTATAACACACAAGGAATCATTCCCACTCTGCGATCTCGGCAAACCATGAATGAAATCCATGGATATATCTTTGAATGTCCACTCAGGAATGGGAAGTGGCTGCAACTTGCCTCCAGGCCTTTGGCACTCGGCCTTAACCAACTTGCACGTCTCACACTTCCCTACGTAATCTGCAACATTTCTCTTCAAGCCTGGCCACCAGACTAACTTTTTGAGATCTGCATACATCTTCGTGCTACCCGGATGTATAGAATATCTGGAATTGTGTGCCTCAAATAAAATATCCTCGCGAAGGTCACTAACATCGGGGATACACACCCTGCCATCAATCAACAATAAATCATCCTGAATAATGAATCCCTCCTTCTGTCCTGACTGCACTGAGCTCCAAATCTCTGCCATCTTTGGATCCAACGGTAGAGCTGTCCTGATTCTGTCCTTGATATCGCAGGTAATCTCCATCCAATTCAACCTTGCAGAACCAAAACTACTGCGTGGCACAACGGTAATATCCAGTCTCTCCAGCTCTCGCACTAACTCCTCCTGCTGAGTGAGGAGGAAGAAACATGAACCTCTACGGCTAAGGGCATCAGCTACAACGTTCGTCTTTCCTGGATGGTACTGAATGTCTACGTCGTAGTCTGATAGAAACTCTAACCATCTGCGTTGCCTCAAATTGAGCTCTCGCTGATCAAAGATATACTTGAGGCTCTTATGATCAGTGAAGATCTCACAACGAACACCATAGAGATAGTGCCTCCAAATCTTCAGAGCATGTATGACTGCTGCAAGCTCCAAGTCATGCACTGGATAGTTCTCTCGTGAACCTTTAATTGTCTCGAGGCATAGGCTACGACCTTTTCATGCTGCATGAGAACACATCCCAAACCCTCACCTGGTGCATTGTTGTAGATCTGAAACCCGTCAGGCCCTGATGGTAAACTCAAAATCGGTGCGGTCATCAACCTGCCCTTCAAGTCCTCAAAAGCCAACTCACACTCAATTGTCCAATCCAAGCCCTTACCCTTCCTGGTGAGGGAAGTCGGTGGTAAGGATATCTTCGAAAAATCTCTGATGAATCTCCTGTAGTAACCAGCAAGACCCAAAAAGCTACGAACCTCTGAAACTGTCGTCGGCCTTGGCCAACTCTTAATGGCCTCTACCTTCTTCGGATCAACACTAACTCCTTTTTGACTGATGATGTGGCCTAAGAATGCAATCTCTGAAAGCCAAAACTCGTACTTTGAAAACTTGGCAAACAACTGATTCTTTCTGAGTGTGCTCAAAACAAT
This sequence comes from Platanthera guangdongensis, assembly GCA_039583875.1. Taxonomy (NCBI): domain Eukaryota; kingdom Viridiplantae; phylum Streptophyta; class Magnoliopsida; order Asparagales; family Orchidaceae; genus Platanthera; species Platanthera guangdongensis. The sequence goes on from CM077148.1 coordinate 187,036,838, forward strand.
CCTGAGATGTGCTGCATGATCTTCTGCACTCTTAGAGAACACCAAGATGTCATCTATAAAGACGATGACAAAACGGTCCAAGTACTCCCGAAATACCCTGTTCATCAGGTCCATAAATACTGAAGGAGCATTGGTCAGCCCAAACGGCATGACCACGAACTCGAAGTGTCCATATCTGGTGCTGAAAGCCGTCTTCTGAATATCCAAGTCACGAATCTTTAACTGGTGATAGCCTGACCTCAGATCTAACTTGGAGAAAGTGTTCGATCCCACCAACTGGTCGAACAAATCATCAATCCTGGGAATCGGGTACTTGTTCTTTACTGTCAGCTTGTTCAACTCACGGTAGTCTATGCACAGTCTCAGACTACCATCCTTCTTCACAAAAAGCATTGGAGCACTCCATGGTGAAGTGTTGGGGCGTATAAACCCCAAATCAAGTAACTCCTGCAACTGACTCTTCAACTCTGCTAGTTCCCTTGGAGCCATTCGATAGGGAGATTTGGCTACCGGTGTAGCCCCAGGTTGCAAGTCTATCGGGAACTCAATCTCTCTATCTGGAGGGGCACTAGGGAGCTCTTCCGGAAAAACATCGGGGAACTCCTGCACCACTGGTACCTCTGACAAGTCAGCCTTAGTCTCTGCCTTCATTAGTACTACGAAGGTTTCACAACCCTTACTGATGGAGCTTCTCGCTTGGACTGCAGATATGATCATCTTCACTACTCCCTTCAAGCCCTGAAAAGAAAAGGAAGTCTGATTGGGGCCATCAAACTGTATCTGCTTCGCCCTACAGTCAATCCTGGCGTTGACTGCCGAAAGCCAGTCCATTCCAAAAATCAGGTCGAATCCTGCAATAGGTAGCTGCAAAGCTTCCACAACAATCTCGGTGTCACCAAACTGTACTGGTACCCTGCACCTATCTCTGGTCTGCAGAAGGGATCCATTCGGCATCATAACATTCAGCGCTACAGTCTCTGAAAATACTTCTAAATTCAACTTACGCACTAGAGATTCTGCGATAAACGAGTGCGAGGCACCCGTGTCAAACAGAATCTTAGAGGGTAAATTACGAATCATAAGGATGTCTACATGAATGATTTTCAAAAAGAAAAGAGTGTCACTACGGAGGGTTAAATAAACTTATCAGGCAAAGTAAACACTTACCTGTCACCACATCTTCCTGCTTCTTAGCCTCATGCTGACCAAGCCCATAAGCTCTGGGCTGCACCAAATCTCGACCCTGCTGTGGTCTTCCATCAGTAATCATCAACGCTTTGCCCTTGTCTGCTCTGCTAGGGCCACCAATCTCGTATTTCGACTGCAGGAACAAAATATATTTGTCATCTACCGAAAATTTATAAATGTACAAACTACAATAAGGTTGATTACCTGATTCGAACCACCTTCCTGACAGAAACGAGCAATGTGTACAGGTTGACGACACTTGTAACACACGCCCGCGCTGGCCAAACACTCTCCTGGATGGCGACGCTGACACTTGGGACAAAGGGGGTAGTCCCTGCTCCTGTCACCAGATTGACCATACTTCCTCGCATCAGGCTTCTGCTTCTTGTTCCAATTCTTCCCCTGATCATTCCTGCTCTGCTGCGACTGATGCGAATCCTGAGATCGCTTTGCACGGAAATTACTTCGCTTTTGAACCTTCTGCTGGTCAGCCTCCAGCCTGCGAGCCGTATCCACTAAGCTCCTGTAATCAGCATTGACCATAGTCATCAGCGGCTGTCTCAATGAGTCACGTAAGTCATCCACAAAGCGGCTGCACTTCTCAGTCTGGTCTCCCTGCATTACGCCCGCATATCGAGCCAGATGGGTAAGCTCTCGCTCGTACTCAGCAACAGTTCTGTCCCCCTGGAAAAGCCTAAGGTATCTTTCCTGTAGACCTCGTCGTGCGGAAGCAGGCACGAACCAACTCGCAAGGGCTCTAGAAAATTCGCCCCACGTAAACATGTCTGGCGTACGACCTAGCCAAAACCATGGTCATACTATTTAAAGAGAGAACATATCACTTCCAAAATAATTAGAGGAATTTTTCATAACAATTTACCTGCGGGATCATCCGCCCGGTACTTGTCCCACCAGACCTTTGCCTCACCTCGGAGGAGGAAAACTGTCAGAGGAACCTTCTTATTCTCTGGGCACTCCAAAACATCCAGCAGGTCTCTGGTGTTTGCTACCCAATCATCTGTATCCATCGGGGTCTCATCCCCACTGTAGTTTGAAGGCTGAAGTTCTCTAAAATTCCTCAAATAACGCTCCAGGGTCATCTCCACGGGCGCTAGGGCAGGAACTGGTGCAGGGACTGGTACGTGTACTGGAACTGGAAACCCTGCAGTCAGTCCTCTCTGAAACTCCATCAAGGCAACAGTAACCGTCTTGGCAATCTGAGACGCTATATCAGTGCCCTCTGAAGCTGCTGGAACTGGAGGTACCTGTGGCACTGCAGCATCTCCCATAGTGGCGTTAGGAACAGGGTCCTGACGTGAAGATTCACCTGGTTCACTTACTCGAGTTGCCTGATAGAACATATAAAAGAAATCTGGTTATTTATCAAGCATCTGCTAAAACTGGCTTGACAACTATATTCGTACTCCTGCGAAAACTAAGCCTTAAACGCAACTTAAAATACTCTACTAACATGAGTTTACTCTTACACAGTCCTATGGCTCTGTGAAAACCTTCTAGGGTCCAGGGATCCTCAACCTGGCTCTGATACCAATTTGTAAAACCCCTTCCCAGTATTACAGAAATCAGCCGTCCGGCCGGGTCAGCGATATAAAGAAAACTAGGAACCGGTATTAAAACTAGTAGCAGCAGGTAATAAAAGTCCAAACTAAAACAGATTTAATACTTACAGCGGAAGTAAAAATTAAACTAAGGTTAACCACATACCTGATGTCTGGATTCACAGAGCCACTAAACAAGAATGAGATTTGCAATAACTGAAAATTTGAACTATCAAAATAAGTCTGATACAAGATATATAAAATATTAATGAGTTACACTGTCCACAACTACAAGTACATGCTGAAACGGAGTAAACTGAAATAGTAAAAGTATTACACTCTGACACCACCATGACGCTCATCCTAGACGTAGTTTCCCACCTGGGTCACCCAAAAAACATTGCTCACGAAGGGTCAGAGTAAAGAAAAACAATCCCCCTTAGTGACACTAAAATAGATTTACATATGAATGCATGCATGTCTTTAAAACTAGTCTCGTGCACTGAAAACATTTCATGATATATGATATGCATGCTTTTCCTATACTTACTGGTGAACACTATAATTCTATACTCATGACTTTCCGTTCATTTACCCAAGTCCTGACGTTCACTAACTAGTGTACTGTCTCACGTCAAGTCTGTACTTGAGTTCTAGGTGGCTTCTAGCCTACATGTTTACTGGGAAGGCTCTAGGCAGAGTAGCTCCTAACGCGCAAAATCTGAAACTGACGACCTGAGACCATCTGACGAACTCAATTGTTCTAGTGTCACGCGTACACGGTCTCAAATCTACTAACTGTCTCAAAGGGGAGTCAACTCCCAAGATTATAACTCATAGGATACCATATGCCCTATGAGGAAGGTAGTGCGCCTCTACCAAGCACAGAAAGACTGGTGTGCTACTGACCTTTTTGGTCTGACGCTACTCTGCATGGGATATCTTTTCTGGTGTACTACTGGTCTACCCTTGACTTTCTGTGGTCGACTTAAAGGGACCTTCGCACCCTTGGTCGGACAGTCTCCAAACTTACGTATACATGTGAAGTTTCGTACTTAACTAACCGTTCACGATTTTACTAACGTGGTTATGGAACAAGACGTTATCATACGCGTTTCCACAATTATTTTCCTACTGTCACACTTCTCTATGCATGCTTATGATATTGTACGAAACCTACTCATGCGTATAAAATATAATTACTTGATATGTCTAACTAAAAGGAATTATGATTTCCTTACAGTGGTGCTGCGACGCTCGTATACTCGGCGCGGCGACATTTTCTTTTCCGAAAGTAAATCCTACTGCTGGGGACCTTCAAAACGCTGCCCCGACCCCGCCAAAATCCTGCAATTTACCGTATCCCAAATTTCAGAATTTTCCCCTCTACGATAATCCCGTGGAAAAATATATATATATAGCTAGGGTTACAACATTCATGAGTTAAACTTCAATTATTACCTTTAAGTAGCGATTGAGGCTCCCAACGCGTTCCACACAAAATCCGTGGTGAACTACGAACACCAAAACCTAGGATAGGGCAATCAAAACGAAAACCTAGGTTAAATTAGTTTCCAAATCAAAGGAAATCCAAGCAGAAAACGAGAAAAAGGAAGAGATCGAACTCACCGAAACCAAAACGTTCACTTCCACCGGTTAGGGTTGAATCCGGCACTTTCACGGCCAAGGAAGGAAAAGGAATGTCTACCGGTGCTCGTAGAGGAGGGAGGAGTGGTCGGAGATGGATTCTGGAGGAGAAACGGCCGCCGATAAGGGCTTGCGGGAGGCGCTGCTTCGTCGGCGTCGAGCGTGCGGAACGGGGCGTCGGACGGCTTGTGGTTTGCGGAAATGGCTTTGCTGCGTGCGAGTTTATTCTCCCGTGAGAAACGATGCGGAATTTAATATCAAACCTTGCGTTTTTGATAACCGCATGAGGAGAGGGGGGGAAATGCTATTGGCACCCCAACACCAATTCTTTGAATATTAACTCATCCTCACCCCACGCGTCATTAAAACAAAATGCGTCACACCCTATAATTTACGCACTTGACTGACTAACGAACACTATCATAAGAAAAGTAACATTATACCTTGCCGACGCGCCGCCTCGATCAAAATTCGTCGCGACTTGCCCCTACAAATCAAATAATTTTTCGCGTCAAATTTCGGATGTTACACCGGCTGGGACCGGAGGACCGGTCCTAACCGGTCCCAGACCGGTCTTTTTTGATCCACCTCCACATTATGCCCAAGTGTAAAGACCGGTTTTTAACTTTCAAATTTTCTCCTCTTGTGGAGGACCGGTTCAATGATGAGGAGGAGAAGCAGTCCAAGGCATTGAAGGTCATCTGCAACCACAACAATGTTGCGTGCAAGCTGAAATGTTCGGTCTTTTATCAAAGACCGGTCTTTTACCGGTCCTGGTCCGGGACCGGTCTTTTACCGGTCTGGGACCGGTCTTTGATGAAAAAAGGGGACCCCTTGGGCCCCCTAGGACTGGTCCGGGACCGGTCCCTAGCCAATCCTAACCGGGCTGGTCCCAACCGGACCGATTATGACCAGTTTTTTGTGCACGCCTAGCTATTATCTAAGTAGAATTTAATTATTTATTGCTTGGTTTGATTTTTTTCCGGAGGGTTTTGCATGCACATTCATATAATGTTATAGGGTAATAGCATTGTATTCCCCGCATTACACCTTAGGTTTCTTAATAGCTGCACACTCACATTACCTACCCTACACTAGTCTGTATTTTATTCATTGGATTGTATGTTTACTTTCACTTCATTCTAGGGTTGGTATTTATGTTCATCGCATCCATTGCATGATTATTTGCATCGCATGCAGGGTTAGGGCATCGCGCACCCTCGGCCTATGGATTCATCCTGCGGGAATATATAGATTTTGTTATAATATCTAGACTTAAAGTTGGGTGGTTTACTTGAATAATATATGATAAAGAGGATATCATGAACTCTTAAAGATAAATTTGTAAAACATTAATTTGGATGATGATATTATGTAATTTTTAGTTTTGGGGAATAAAATATTGTTGATATCTAACCTAAGAATGTATATCATAAGAGTAAAAAACAATAATGATTATTATTACTGTGTTATTATTTGGTGGTGGAATCTAAGAGGTCTATATATTATTAAATTTTAAGATAGGTTAGACGTTAGAGAAGCAATTGGAAGCTTTTAAATTGAGTCAAATCTGATGTTGGATAAGATAGCTAGTAATATGTTAAAGATTATCATAGAGGTTTTAGAATAATCTAATAAGAGATCATGACTACATCAATAAATGCTAGATTTATCGAGACTGACAAAGCATCATTACTAGTAAGGCTTGCAGTAATTATTTGAAAGCTAGATTTTGTAAACAATATATCAAGCAAAATTATAAATAAAAAAAACGTTTGCTGATTTATATAACAGGCATAATAATAAGGTAAACAGTGAGATATAGAATAATTGAGGCAAGAAATCAAGAGGTTTTGATCAAGTTAGATGCATTGTAAGTGAAGATAGGAACTCCAGTTCTTTTTGAACAGTTATTGTATTTGAGTGATGGCAGTGTGAAACTATTTTAATAAATGCAGGCAGTTTGTCTGTTTTTGGAACTTCTGTGACACCATTTCTGACACAAACTCTATTGTTTGGGATGAGGAAGTTCAAGATTGTGAACTCTTGATTACACCTGAATGATTTTGGCAGCGTTTTGTGGAAACAACATTTGTGGAAATAGCATTTGTAACCACAGCTACCCCAACATTGTCTTCGTTTCTCACAACTACGTTGACATCCTCCGCCACCCTCCCAAACTGAACCTTAGTTAAAGATGAAGATATCTAGGCAAAGTGATGTTAAAAATTGAACCGGTGGCTCAACTTCTGAAGGTGAATCGGGTCAACCTCTGCAATCAACACCACGACATTAAAGCTGCAGGAATGGCGGAAGACGAACCTATTCTCCATCCAATTAATGTTTTCCTGCATCTATAAGAAATCAGATTATGAAGTAATGTAGTGTTTTTTTGAATGAATGAACTTCCCTGGCTTATCTTCATCTTGCTGCTCCATTCCCCCTGTATGCCTTTTTCATGTTTAACTTATAACAGTGGTATCAGAACCTTATGAGGTTTTTGCATTGCCAACCTTTGTCGATAATGAGCTCATCATCTACCTCCCTCATGTCTATCCCGCTGGTTGCCGCCCCCATCTTCAATGGGGAACTATATGATCAATGGACGATTAAGATGCAAACCTTATTTGACTTCCAGGACATCTGGGAGATCGTCGAAGGTGGACCAAAAACAAGTGGGAAGGCTAAAGAAGGAGAGACAGCCAAAATGACCAAGGTAGATCAAAAGAAAAACTCCCTGGCGTTGTTGATCCTCCAGGCTCTCACCAGTCATCTTCCCTCGCATCATGAATGCAAAGGAAGCATGGGACACACTCAAGGAAATATACCAAGGCGTTAAGAAGGTGATCCACATTCGGAGACAAAACCTTTGACGCCAGTTTGATGCTATTAAGATGAGGGATAATGAATCTATCCATGAGTACATGCCGCGTATAACTGCCATCACAAATCAGTTATGCACACTTGGAGCCCCAATTCCAGATTCAAAAATTGTGCTTAAAATCCTGAGAAGTCTTCCAAAGATGTATGAGCATGTTCTTGCTTCCATAGAAGAAAGTAACGACTTGGACACTCTATCCATTGGCGTGCTGACTGGGAAGATCCAGTCCCATGAAAAAAGGTTCAAGCGTCACTCTGTTCTCATTGATCAAGTCCTACAAACAAAGATGAATCTTGACAAATCTAGCAAACCAAGGTTCTCTCAAAAGAAGCCCACAGCATGGACCCAAAATTACAAAGCAAAACAATCAGAACCAGAGAATGTCGGTGGCACTGGTTCTGTAGTCTGCACCCTCTGCAAAAAGCCCAACCATGATGCATCAAAGTGTTATCACAGATGCAAGAGGTGCAAGAGACCAACCCATTTTGATCGGGACTGCTGGTTTAAAGTCAAGGAAGAAGTAAAATTGGTAGAAAAAGTTGAAGAAGAGAAGCTGATGTTAGCCTGCAGCGGTATGACTCCCAACTGACCTGGTATGTTGATTCAGGCTGTTCTTGCCATATGACTAATGACAAGACCATCTTCCATTCACTTGATGAATCATTCAAATCACAAGTGTTTCTTGGTGATGGAAAAACAAAAAAAATAAAAAGTCAGGGAACTATACTTGCCAAGTTCTCCGACAATTCCACAAAAAAACTAGAAAATGTGCAATTTGTTCCAACACTGGCTCAGAATCTTCTGAGCTTCAGGCAGCTTGCCAGTGTTGGATACAATCTAATCTTTGATGATAGTCCATGTATAATCGCTAAACAACAAGGGAGTGTAGTTGCCACAACAGGTATAACAAAAAACAGAGTATACACTCTATCTCTTGATGTTCCCAATCACACTGCCTTGAGCTCACAAGGTGACACTAATACAACTCTGGATATCTGGCATCATCTGCTGGGGCATCATAATTTTGAGTCAATGAAGACTCTAGTCAAAGACAAGCTTGCAACCGGGATACCAGATTTAATCATTCATCCTCGACAGTGTGGAACTTGTGCACAGGGAAAGTCTCAACGGCAGCCATTCCCTGCCTCACATCATCGAAGCAAACAACCACTTGAGCTGATTCACATGGACCTGTGGGAGCCTGCTACGACCATGTCTCATGGGGGAAAGAAATTCTTCCTCCTCGTCGATGACCACTCCAGGTATATGCGGGTCTACTTCTTAAATTGCAAATCTGACGCTTTTGATTGTTTCTGTGATTTTAAAAGAGAATGAGAGAATAAACTAGAAAAGGAGATAAAGACTATCAGGAGTGATAATGGGGGGAATTTCTCTCACACTCCTTCACTCACTTATTTCGTCTCAACGGAATTTGCCATGAGCTCAACGTACCAGGGACACCACAGCAGAATGGAGTTGTCGAGAGATGAAATCGCACTGTTGTGGAGATGACCAGGTCCATGCTTCTGCATAAGAGCATGCCAAAACAGTTTTGGGCAGAGGCAGTGAACACTGCTGTCTACACTCTCAACAAAGCTCCGTCAAAGACTTTGGAGAAGTGTGCACCGTATCAGGCACTCTTCAACTCTAAAACACACCTGGAGCATTTGAGGACATTTGGAAGCATAGCATTTGCTTGCCAGATGAAAGAAAAGAGAGAAAAGCTAGACCCCACTAGTTTCGAATGTATATTTTTGGGCTACAACAGTGTCAGCAAGGCATATAGGCTGTTTGAACCAATCCAACAATTGTTTCTGCTATCTAGAGATGTTACATTTAATGAAGAAGATAAGTGGCTATGGCATTAGACAAGGAGGACTCTCCATCTTCATCTTCACCAAGTTTTCCGGTTGAGATCACCCTATTTGATGGCTCCATCCATGAAACGCAAAGTGAAGATGACATCTTTGAGGTAATTTCTGAACCGCAAAGTCCTCAATCATCATCACCGCCCAACAAAATTTGTCCCGGTTCCATTCTACTCCAGCAAACTTTCAAGAAGCTGTCAGGCATAAAGAATGGAAAGAAGCAATGGACCAAGAGATCTTCTTGGTAGAAAAGAATCACACTTGGAGCCTTGTTCCAAGGCCCAAAAACAAACCTGTGATTGGTTTAAAGTGGGTGTTCAAGATCAAGAGTAATGAAAATGGAGAAGTGGTTAAACACAAGGCCCGGATTGTCTCCAAGGGGTATAGTCAGCAACCTGGGAGGGACTTTGAAGAGACATTTGTCCCGGTTGTTAGAATGGATACAATCCGATTGTTGATAGCCATTGTCGTAAACAATCACTATCCCATCTTCCAGTTGGACGTAAAATCGGCCTTCTCAAAGGGGTCCTAAATGAGGAAGTCTACGTCGAACAACCAGATGGCTAGGAGAAAGAGAAGGAGAAAGATATAGTGTATCGTCTGCACAAAGCGCTTTACGTGCTCAAGCAAGCTCCCCGCGCTTGGCATGAGAACATTACTGCCTACCTGAACATGGAAGGGTTCACAGCCAACAAGTAGGGGTGTGCAAAAAGAACTGAAGAACCGAGAATCGACACGAAACCGAACCGAACTGATCAATTCAAGATGGTTCTAATATTTCTCGGTTCGAGTATGGTTCTTGAAAAGGCAAGAACCGACCTTTTGGGGAGGTTCTCGGTTCTTGCGGTTGGGTACCCGAGAACCGAATTGAGAACCGAATGTCTAATACATGTTTAAGAAAATCATATTTGATTATTACTGTATATTCACTTTACCCTCATTTCCAATCCCTGAACATTAAATTCCACTCACCTAACTCATCTATACCCAACTCACGATTCTCCTGGCAATTATTTCCTAAACCCTATCATTTTACTTGCATTCTCCATCCTTCCAGCCATCTAAACGAGACTTCCTCTGTTAAAATCAATTGCAGGAAATTCATTCCAGCAACATGAATACCACTGCCCCACTCTCCCAGCCCTCCAAAAACCCATTCAACTTTTCAAACAGTTCCTAGAAGTGAGGACAACATTCATTTACTTGTCTTGCAAACACCCAGCCTCCTGAAACAACTCATACAACCCAATCTGCTGTTGTTCTTAGACGTCAAATCCCATAGCTGTCCTCAGTATAAATCCATATGCTTTACTTTTGAGAAAGTGTTTTGTTGTATGTCATTTTCTATCAGAAATTTATTTGTCCATGCTATGTTTTCTTTTTCATTGTTTGGTACTAGCTGCTAACTTGTGATGAACCAGGTTTTTTAAGATAAATTTCAAATGATTGCGAATAGAACCGAACCGGAACCAAACCGAACTATTCGGTTCGGATCCAGTTTTATATTCTGGTTCCAAAAATTTGGAACTGACCTTATATGGGTCGGTTCCTGGTTTTGGGTGGGACTGAACTGATCCGAGTTGCACCCCTACCAGCAAATATGAACCTTCATTGTTCATCAAAACTGAGCCAAATTGAAGCAAGACCTTCATCTCCCTATATGTAGATGACTTGATAATAACAGGAAATTCAACTACCTCTATTAACAAGTTCAGAGAGAAGGTAAGGGAGAAATACGAGATGGCAGACTTAGGATTAATGAACTTCTTTCTCGGCATTCAGGTGGAGCAAACTCTTGGAACTATCTGTCTCTCACAAGAGAAATATGCCACAGATCTCCTTAGGAGATATAAACTAGAAAACTGTAATCCCTTTGTAACTCCCATGTGCAAAGGGGACAAATTGAGGAAGACAGTTGAAGGAGATGGGAAAGTAGATGAAGCCAACTATTGAAGCCTCGTCGGATATTTGATCTATCTCTCTTGCACACGCCCGGGCATTGAAAATGCCGTTAATCAGGTCGCTAGATATGTGAGCGCTCCATCAAAACCACATCTCAATGTTGCCAAACGAATTCTCCGGTATGTACAAGGGACAAAGCATTTCGAGCTACGCTACTCTCAGAGCTCCTCGCCATCCCTAATCGGATTTTGTGATGCCGACTGGGGTGGATCCGTGGACGATAGAAAGAGTACAACAGGATACCTCTTCTTTTATGGAGAATGCCCTATCTCATGGAAATCACGCAGACAACCAACTGTGGCTCTATCCACCACAGAGGCAGAATACATGCCCCTCAACTCTGCGATCTGTGAGGGGATTTGGCTCCAGAGGCTTGTCAACGAACTCCTGCAACAACATTTTTTTCATTGCTCTCGCCAACAACCCAGTGATGCACAATCGGAGTAAACACATTGATATCTGATACCACTTCATGAGGGAGCAAGTAGAGAAGGAAGTGAAACCTCAACACTGCGGATCTGAATCGCAACTCGCTGACATTCTTACCAAGCCACTTGGAAGAATGCATTTCCTGCAAATGAGAACTAACCTAGAAGTTGAACCACCCTCGGTTAAAGAGGGGATGTTAAAAATTGAACTGGTGGCTCAACTTCTGAAGGTGAACCGGGTCAACCTCTGCAATCAGCACCACGACATTAAAGCCGCAGGAATGGCGGAAGACGAAGCTATTCTCCATTCAATTTATCTAGAAGATGAAGCATTGATGTGTCTGTAAACCAATTCCAATTAATGTCATCCTTCTCTGTTTTCCTGCATCTATAAGAAATCAGATTATGAAGTAATGTAGTGTTTTTTTTTTGAATGAATGAAATTCCCAGACTTATCTTCCTCTTCCTGCTCCATTCCCCCTGTATGTCTTTTTCATGTTTAACTTCTAACAAGTGAGAATGCTACTTTGAGAAATTACCAGGTATAAGACATGCTTTGTTCCGTAGAAATTATAGCGCGAAACCTGAAAGTTTTGTTTGAGGAATGTTGTAATTATTTAGGTCAAGTGTGATGAAACACTGACAGCTATTAAAAGTAGTTATCTGCTGCATTTGGTTGGTTCAAATATTCTAAATTCTTATGTAGAAGAATGGATGAGGATATAACTTTTACCGTTAAGATTCCGTGGTTAAATTGGAGAAGCATTTTTTTTTAGTATTATACGATCGGAAGATAATATAGCGGTGGCCTGTAACTTCTATAAAATTTCGCTTAGGCCGACATTTAGATCCACTAATTGGAGAAGTAATTTTTTCGTAGAACATAAGACATATTATGCGTGTGCTAATGCGTATTTTCATGGCAGATCTTCCGTCGACCAGTGTAAGGGACTTCCTTGTCCCAGCCATACAGAACTTACTGAAGGACCATGATAACCTAGACCCTGCGCACAAGGAGGCCTTGGAGATTATAATGAAGGAAAGGTCTGGCAGAGCATTTGAAAGCATTAGCAAGGTTATGGGCGCGCATCTTGGAATCGCATCCTCCATGACCAGCTTCTTCGGAGATTCTGCCCCGCGGGTAAAGAAAGAAGCTGCGGAGATCAACGATTCGTCCATCACATCCCCTCTGCAGCAGAGCCCGCACTCTCAGCAGGATGACACGAGGTTTCGGAGAATTATGAGGGGCGGCTTTGGCGAGATGCTGAGAGGCAAAGCTAAGGGCCCTGATGATACCTGATCTCCCAACCCCCGCCCCCCCAATCATTGTGTTCATGTTTTTATCCATAATGCTTTGTTGTGCATATATTTTTTTTTTTGTTGCAATCTGTTGTCTACATGTGTATCATACATTTTCTTCTTTCATTGTTAGGGTTATATAATGTCCCATGTAATCACTATGTATCATTCTCACACTTGTCCTTGTATATCTTACACAGGAATTTTCTGAGTATAATTTGACTGTAAATTTAGGCTTTGTTTGAGAGAATGGCAGCGGTTGTAAATGCAAATATGAAAACTGCAGGTAGTGTGTGGGTAGGTGCGGTCACAAATGCTATTTTACCGAAATGTTGTTTTAGATCAAAACATCACTAAATTCATGCAGGTGTTGTCAAAGCTTTAGCGGTCGTAAATGCTTAGACCCCAAAAGATGGAATTTGCGCCAAAATAGGTGTCGAGGGTGTTCCAAATACATATAAACAGGCATCATTGTGTTTTCTTACTGCCACAATTTTACATTGCACCGCTCAAACTCTGCAGTTCTGCCAAACAAAATTTTATAATAAGATCGGCGAAGTGACGCAGACAGATGACGATCATTCATTGTAGCATCATACATATTCAGGCATGTGTTTCTGCACTTTATCATTAATATCTCTTTGCCACTAGGATTTCATCTAATCCTTGCCTACAATTGCCTAAATAGAAACAGGTTAAAATTAGAGCAAGAGCACAATAGATTCCTAGTAACGAACCGAGCAAATTGTCCGGTAGCTCCGATCTCACTTTCAATAATACTTGAATCATATGTGTGCCTGCGCGTGAACTTGGTCTTGATTCAAATTGAGCCTATTTTTTGGTATAAAAACATCAAAAAATACTTGTTAATACAAACAATATGTGACTATTTTTTTACCTTAACATTCGGCCTATTCTTTTATGGTGTGACGCTCAAACACAACACCAAATAAAACCAATAAATTCCGACATCAACCGCATGAGGAATGGACTTGAAGAAACATTTCATTTTTAAAAAAAAATCAATGTATTTTAATAATTTAATGATGACTATTTCATGATATGAATACGAGTGTTTGGCACGGGGCTCCGCCCCTACTGCCAATCGCGATAGTACCTGGCCCGCTCCCTACGGCCCCGCGCGACTGTACTCGGCCCTCCACTATGACCTCGCACAGCTTGTTCCCGGCCACTTCTACGGCCCTGCGCGACTGTATCCGGCCCGCCCTCGGCTGACTTCGCCCGCCCACTACGATAATTTAAGAAAAAGATACAAATCTAATTTTATAAATAACAAAATTTAAAATTATAATTATAAATGTACATATATAATAAATAATATATATAATTATTATATATAGTATATTTATATGTAATAATGAATTATATTATACCTATATTTATATAAAGTTTTTTTATAAAAATACATAAAATATAACACTATAAGTTTACATTATTTGAACTGTTATCACAGTTGTCTCCTTGTCTCATTGGATTGAGTTGTTCCTCCTGTCATTAAGGTTCTGGGATCGAAACTGTATAGTCGCATTTAAATTAAAATATAATTTTAACAGACAATCACTTGATTTTTTAAGAGTTATAGGGGCAAAATCATAATTTCACATAGGTTTAGGACACCCTAATAGTAGGTTTAGGAGACCTACAAAAATGTGGAGAGATGAAATGATTTTATTATGCTCGATCAGACGGTTGTTGAATTATGAACTCATGATCTGACGGCTTGTGGAATGTTAAACTCATTATATTCGCAGACCACAGTATTTTTTATATATGGTAAAGATATATATATTTATTTATTTATATATTTAATGTGGAAGCCAATGATCATTCTTTAGGCGTTGGATGTCTCTCTCCTAATCCTCCAACTCATAGAGTTTTAGAGAGATAGGGCGCATTATATTTAGGTTGTGTTAGACAAATGCTACTACCGTTATCAAAAATGAAACTATTTTGGGGCATAAAATTTTGATATGACAATGATATTTTTGTCCAATCTTACCGGAGCAAATAAGCCATGATAAGTCATGCCAAACGCAATCTTACTCTTTCGTCTTTAATGCATGAAAAGCAACCGCTCGCTCATCGCACGCAATGCACCGCACGTGCCATCCTGATATTTATGGTTCACTCGGATCAGATCGAAATTATAATAATAATAATCAAAGTTTTTATTATCTTAATTAATAAGCAAATTGCATAGATTCGGTCCCGTAGCCGCTTCGCTTCTACCCCCGCACAGAAATTAGGAATGATTACAGAGAATTTTGTGGGATTGCTTTTTTCTCTCCATGTAATCTCATCGTGTAGCCAATTATGTAGCTAATGTTAGGAGAAAACGACGTCAAAGCAATCACAAGAAAAACATAGAGAAACAACCGGGAACACACATATATAACTTGGAAAAAAAACTCAAATCCGGAGAACAAATCACAACCACCCGCCCAGAAATCCACTACGAAGAACGATCAAAAGAGTACACCACTTCGTTTCCGCCGCTTCTCTTCCTTTAGTTTTCACTCACCGAAACCCTATACCGAAATCAGGCCTTTTATATCCAAAGTATAAAATAAGAAAAAATTACATAAAACATGACGAGTGCGCATAACTCCCAAACGCAGTCAAAACCCACAAACTAACAGCTGATCCTATGGCAAGCCTTTCCTTTATTAATGATCCTTTATAAAGAGGTATTGATAATAACAAAAAAAAGATAGGACTACTCCACCAGCCCATTAGAGAAAGGAAGGACTGATCTTTATCCCTATATTTGACCCAAATGAATGGGGGGATCATGGTTTCTTCAATTGTATGGAAAGCTAGAACTCGATCGACAAAGGCTATGAGGAAGGGGATGTTAATGTATATTTGGACGAACAACGGGTTCGGAGGCATAACGGGTCAGTTCGGACACGTGTAGATCTGATACCCGTAGCAACTCCTTGGGTTTGCCTATTTATACCCCCCTAGGGGCAACGGGTAGGGGATTCCACTTTGATCCCCATCTGGATGCTTCGAGCAACTTCCACAGGGGATGCGAAGGAGAAAGAAAGAAGGCGGAATATGAAGAGTGATCTTGCTGATTGATTTTTGGATTTAGATTTGTTCTCTTGAGATCTATAGAGAGCACATGTGGTTTAGAAGAACCACGGAGAAAGAAGTTCATTGAAGGCCCTCATGCATATTAATCATTTGTTTAGAAATTAACAAGGACACTTATGGGGACATGCGAGTACTAGAGGAGTACTCGCCGATCATGCATCACGGTGTACTCGCCGGCCATCACGAAGGCCTCGTGGATCACTTTGCTTTTTGTACAGTAAATTTAGTGACATCCTAACGGGGCCATGACCTCCCCTAATACATGTTTAGGAACAAAACTTGCAATTACCCAATTGAAGAGTTTTTTTAACACCGATAATAAAGATGTAACTCATTTTCAACAATCAATTATAACATCACGTGCATCTAAGTGTGTGTGTTATACAGTGGCGGACGTAGGATTTTTTTCAGTGTGTATATACACATTAAGTGTGTGTGTGTATGTGTGTGTGTACACGTATACATCAATGATCGATGTTCTAGATCAGCTCTCATATGAGGAGGAGATTATTGTGAAACAAGAGTATATTTTAGTCTCATATGGAATAGAAGAGAAAATTTAAAAAAATCATGTTGCTTATCCTCACCTCACCTCAAAGCTAATATTTCTTTTTAATTAAATACTAGTCTGATAACCCTAATTTTGATTCCTCCTCAGTGCTGGTTGGGATCATTAACCCTCCATTCTTTAAAGAACAAGTCGATTCTCACTAGCTTCTTTTCTTCTCACTCAACAAATGTTAGATAAAATTTCACACCCTTACTCTCTTTCTCTCTTATATACTAGATAATTATATATATATATTTATAGCAATTGTTATTGTTATCTGTAGATCAATTTTTGAGCACTTGATGTTCTCGTTCTCCTGAGCAGGCATGAAGGAATATCTCTGACGACCTTCCGAGCACATCAATGCATGCACAGACCAATGATGCAAAAAAGAAGATTTCTTTGTTGTTTGGGCAATTTCAGTTTATTTGAAAAAATTTAGATAGCTATGATTACTCTCGCCTTCTTCTAGTGAGAAAGACAGAGGATGGCCAAAATTTTTTAAAAAAAAATTTTCTTTACTAGCCCGTGATTCGTGAATAACAAAAATATGAGTGAATAACGGTCATATATATATATATATATATATATATATATATATATATATATATATATATATAGGACAAATAATGGAACTGGTTAAAGAATGTCATGATAGCCGTGCATCATACCCATTGTCATATAAATACACAACTAATAATACTAATGTGATACATTCTCTCTCACCTCTCTCTCTCTCTCTCTCTCTCTCTCTCTCTCTCTACTTCTCTATTTCTCTCTCTAGGAAGCTAGCAATCGGAGATCATGGGCATGCTTGACCATTTCTCAAACCTCTGTAGCTTCACTCGCACTAGGAGGTCTCTGAAAAAGTGGAAGAGAAAGAAGCCGCTCCAGGTATATATCATTAATACTATGCTAGCCCACACATAAATGCTTGGGTTAAAACGTGATTCGTTAAGGATTGCCTAACAAATATCATCTCTTTGAACATAAAAGCGGATGAAGTTGCTTAGATGGGCGTTAACGAATAACAATTTACCCCTCATGTTCATGACCGCCGCCACCGTGCCAAACAGGGCCTTAATTAACCCACCAAGCTCATGTGAGCTCTTCTCCTTGGTTAGCAGTGGTTTGTGCGGTTACAGCCAAGTCCTCTCTTCTCTTCTGTGTTATAATATATAAGTATATATATATATATATATGAAATTTTAATTATTCTATATGTATATATATATTAACCGGATCATTTGGGGATGAACATTTATAAACAGACGGTGCAGATTAAGGTCAAAATGGACTGTGATGGCTGCGAAAGAAGAGTCAAGCAAGCTGTTCGCACAATGAAGAGTAAAACTCTCTCTCTCTCCAGCTCTAGCTTGTGCAAATTTTGATAAATTATAATGGTAATAATTATATGTAGGCCCGCATCGGTTATGTGCAGGCCGCGCAATTTCATAACAGTTATGTGCAGGCCAGACAAATACGGGTTCACCACTTCCTATGGATTTTTAGTTTGGCCTGCATTTATCTATGAACTACATATAGCTTGAACTGACCTACATATTGTTGAGGTATATTGATTAGATGTGACAGGTGCTTAACGGGTTAGGTTTAGGATCCGGATGGCATCCAATAACCCGTCGTCGGGGATTTAGCTGGTTTACGCCTATAGATACTCCTGTTGGGGGCAACGTGAAGGTCGTTCCAAACTTGACAGTCACACCGAATGCTTCGAGCACATTAACACATAACACGACTCATTATAATTCGTTAATGATTGCATAGGTAGTCATGATTAGTGCCACCTTCATTGAACATTTTAATGGAGGTCATGATAACACGGGGCCAGCTGTTCACCATCAGTTTGCTTCTTCTCTGAGATGTTACGGCCATAATTTTTGTTTGTTAGGACCCGTTTGGCAAAAAGGCTACCATCATAGAATGCATGTTCGGCAAGGCAATGGTTATCACAGCCAACGAGAAAAGAACACTAGTTTTGAGCATAAAAGTGAATGAAGTTCCTTAGATGAGGTCGAGCGTTCACGAGCGATGTACAGTTCATAACCACCTCGTTCATGATCATTGTCGTTATGCTAAACAGAACCTTAGTTATTATACACCTAGATAAAAATTATTCTAAGATAATTAAGTTTAGGGCGGTTTAGAAGATATGATGACTGTTGGAAACGCGAGTGAGCACAACTTCTAGAATATATATATCTATACTATGTATAAATAAAAAGTTGTCTTTGGTGCAACATATGCACTACCTAAATTGTCCCTGTAATTTTCAAAAAAGGGAGAGAGAGGAGAGAGAGAGGAGCTGTCAATTATTATAATATATATATATATCTATCCTATTCTATAAAAGAAAAACATGTTTTGATTCAACATTCTTAATTCTCATTTTACCCCTCATTTTTTAATTTAATGATTATTATTTCTTTTGTTAATTTCAAAAAAATTCAAAATTGAATACCCACATATGTAATTTACTCAATCCCGCCAAAATAATTGATCTCCCGCCACCTTCGACCAACGTCGCCGCCCACAATAAATGTCGCCACCCAGGACCATTGTAGCAGCTCACGGAAAAATATCGTCATTCACGACCAATGTCTCACCCACACCCACAACAATTGTCGCCGCCCATGACAAATGTCGCACCACCGGCGAATGTCGCACCCCGCCAAATGTCGCACCCCGCCGAATGTCGCACCCCGCCGAATGTCGCACCCCGCCGAATGTCGCACCCCGCCGAATGTCGCACCCCGCTGAATGTCGCACCCCGCCGAATGTCGCACTCTGTCTGTTGAAGGCAGGAAAAATCTCAACCTCAGAATTCGGACCAAAGCCGACTAAGGTTACTGGCTCAGAAGCTAGATCAGACGGCAAAGATGACTAGAACGAAGAATCAGGTCAAACAGGACCCCAGATGTTGCGGCAGGAAGGTCCCACCACGTACCCGGATGCTCGAAAGGAGCAGCCCCTTCTCAACCAAGGATGGACGAACTGGGTACGAGGGAAGCTAGCTGGCGAGGTCACAAGGTCGCGACTTGCTCTCCAAGGAAAAGGAATCAAAAGATTTAGCTAGTATCCGAAAACTGAAGCGCGCGAGTATCCTGCCGAGGATTTCCGGTGCTCCACCTCGTACCCCTGGGGTCCTATTTATAGGCAAATGCAATGGGAGGGGGGTCATATTTATACCTCACCCCCTGACGACTAAGCGACTTCCAGAGGAACTCGTACGGGCTGGGCGAGTATCTCGCCTAGTCGCCTACCTCGCGAGTATGCGAGGGGAACTCGTCTATACTCGCTCAGGCCTTCGCGATCGTGAATGCTGACTTTGACTCCTGCCTTGACTTGTTGACCTTGGCTTCTGCTGACCTGGCTGTGGTAGGACCCACTCTCGACGAATACGGGTTGTACACTGCCGATTGTCGCACCCCCGCCGAATGCCCCCAGGGCCGAAGGCCCGTTCCTGTCACTTGTATTTTATATATATATATTTTATATATATTCACCTCTCTTCTAACTGTCACCCACTACTACCATTTATGACACACCAAACCATCAACCCAATTGTTGAAACCGAAAATCTCGGTCTCCTGTGGAGTTCGCCCTTAGGGAAGGGGTGGTCTCGCACCTACTTCACTCCTGCAAGCAAAACAACAAAGAAGACAAGGAAATACCGACTCAAGGGCTCGGCGGGGAGGTCCCACCACACACCCGGAAGATCTCAGAGCGCTTCCCCTCCTTAGCCAAAGGCCGAGCTAAGGTACCCTCAGAAAGCACTTGAAAACTGGAGCAGGAAAGCACAGGAAGCCTGCCTTCTAGGGTACCCCTTGGGTCCTATTTATAGTTTTTAGAATTTGAACTGCCAATAGCAAAACAGAACTGACCTGAAGTTACCAAAATACCCTTGGTTGGGTCTGCCAACAGCCAAACTTCACTGTTCTGAAAGGCTATCGGCAGACCGGCGGGGGTAAAACAGTAAAAAGTACCTCACACATCCAGGCGAGCTGGGGAGCTTGATCACCTCGGCAGGTCCTGCTTGCCTGATGTTGCCGAGCTCCGTTGCGAGGGCGCGAGCTGGGACGGTGAGCTCGCTCATCCCTTGGTCGCCATCAGTTGACTTGAGCTTGACGATTCTTGGACTAGCTCGGTGAATGTCGAGCTCGGGGTCGACGAATGCTGATCTCCGTTCGACGAATGCCGATCTCCGGTCGACGAATGCCGATCTCCGGTCGACGAATGCCGAGCTCGGGCTCGGCTTCTCTACTGTCGAGCTCGCCCACTCTCTTTAGCCCGATCTGTTTGGTTCCTGGCGAACTTGCTCGCCAGACACGGGGTTGTACACTAATCCCCTGCCTACGTGGAATTAAAACAATCCATATCTCACATCAACAGGACCGGTGAGAACAAACACTGCCCAGGTGAAACACGTGAGCAGCACCTCGAGCTTAGGGGCAGCGAGCTCTAGCTGCTAGGGAGGCGAGATGATCCACCAGGCGGGATGGGTCCTGGCGAGACGCGGTCACGAGCAAGACCTCCGGGCGAGAGCGAGATGGCGCGATCACCACTCCCCGGCGAGGTCACCCTGCAGTGAGACCTCCAGCACGGCTTACTCCAGCGGGATAGGTGTCGACTCTTCCTCCGGGCGAGATGATGATGGCGAGACAAGCGGCTGGCACTCCCCGTGAGATGTGCAAGGCGAGATCCCACCTCCGGCGAGATGCTCCGGGCGCTTGGTATAGCGTTGCGGCTTTTAAAACAAAACGAACCAAAAACAAAACGTTAGCGCTGCGGCGCTTCACCGGGGAGGAAGGAAGAAGAAGACAAGCCCTTTGAAAATCCCCAAGCATTTATATAGCCACATACAACTAATAGAAACGCGACAAGTGCCTCCCCCCCCCCCCCCCGCATTAATTGCAACACTACTCTCTCTCCTCCATAAAAACTAACATATAAAACATATATATATAAATAGAAAAAACAGGTTGACCCGGTCAACATTTGTTTGGGCGGGTGATTGTTGTTAGAGATGAAGCGGTTGGGGATGAAGATAAAAATAGTGTTTTTGAATGGAGCTTCCTCTGTGAGATAGGGGCTTCATTTGGCGCAGTGGTGGCGGTCATGAACGCGGTGGTTATGAACCGTCGTTCGTGAGCGCCGGACCTCACCTAAAAAAACTCATGCATTTTATATATGCTCAAAACAAGTTTATTTGTTGGTGGCGGTCATAACCTTTGTCTTGCCAAACATACGCTCTATGATAATGGCGTTTTTGATTAAACGCTTCCGAGCAAATAAGCGGCGTCAAAGGAAGCCTCAAAATTAGGCATAAAGGGAGTTTTGAAGGGAAAATAGGGAATGTGTTTTATGAAAAACAAAACCTAGAAAAATTGCCTCATCCATGGGCCCACTCCCATGCTAAAAAATGTATTTTTTTAATTAAGGTCTGTTTCATGCGGTCGTAACTATTTGACCGGTGAAAATAAAGCATCTCAAACGGAGCCTAAGGCTCTCTTTTGTGCGGTGGTGGCAATGGCGAACACAGTGGTTATGAATAGGAGAAATATTTTGTTATGTGTAACGCGTCTATTAATTCATGCGTTGAGAAAGTTTATCAGCATAATTCGCAAACATATGGTGGAAATCTGCGCTAATGTATGATCATATTTTTGAATTTCAAATATTATTGTATTTTCGCCACGTGCATTGTAGAAATTTCACCCGCACCATACGATATACTATAAGCACCAAATTTCCAGTCTTTGAACAGTGGCTAATTTGTGAATGCCCGACCTCCCATAAGGATCTACATTCATGTACTTTTATGTTCGAATCTAGTTTTTTTCTTGGCGGCGGTCATAACTGCTGTCGTGTCAAGCATACATTTTATGACGGTAGCGTTTTTGTCCAAACTCATCCGAGGAAAATGTCGCGCCAAACGGTGCTTATGTGTCTGTTTGGCACAACGTTTTTCCTTCGGTGAAGAAAAAACACTAATTTTGAACATAAAAGTATATGGAATTCCGCATAGATGTGAGGTTGGGCGGCGTTCACAAACAACGGTTCATAATCACCGAGTTCACGACCGCATCAAACCTAGGCTCCGTTAGGGGGGGGGGCTTATTTTCACCGGTCAAGCGGTTGCAATGTGACTAATGACCGCTTGACCGGTGAAAATAAGTCCCCCCAAACGAAGCCCTAGACTCTGTTTGAAGCAGCTGATGCTTCGCGAACACTAGGAAATTTCCACCGCCAACATGCTAGGGAGGAAGAAGAAACGAGAATACTTGAGCGGGCACGGTAAGGAGTCACTTACAGGATAGGTTCGCGCACAAGAGAGAATGCTCGAACGCGCGAATTAGATGCGGAACGCGGGGTGGGCTCAGCTGTATTTTAAAAAATTGGTCAAACAAACAGTGTATAAACAACTTATGCGATTTATTAAATGAAGCTTTTGCATCCGCATAAGCTGTGCCAAACAGACGGCTAGTCATATGCAATATGACTAATGACTTTATTGCATACTAGAATAAATTTCAGATGTCATTGTTTTTCCTGAGCATCAATAGATCTGCAGATGTTGTATCATTGGATGTGAACCGGGGCCAAAGCCGGGTGTCGGTGACCGGCCACGTCGAGCCAGCCAAGGTTCTTGCGAGGGTTAGAAGCACGGGAAAGACGGCGGAGTTCTGGCCCTACGCGCCAAGCAACTTGGTCTTCTACCCTTACGTCGCCGGCGCGTACGACAAAAAGGCGCCGGCGGGATTCGTGCGGAAAGTTCCCCAAGCAACGCTCAGCCCGGGCAGCGCCGTGGAGACCTACATTTCCATCTTCAGCGACGAGAACCCAAACGCCTGCTCCGTCATGTGAGATCAACAATCGCTATTCGAATGAGCTCTAGGCTTTATTTGACATAGCGGTGGCGGTCTTAAACGCATGGGTTAAACCGTCATTCGTTAACGACCACCTAACAAACTTCATCCGTTTAAACATAAAAGTGGATGAAGTTATTTAGGTGTGCGTTAACAAATGACAGTTTAACCTCCATGTTCACGACTGCCACCCCGTGCCAAACGGAGCCCTAGTTTAGCCCGATCTATGTTCATGATGTATTGATGTACAAATTGGCCAACGAAAATGGTTAATGGTGATGATGACTTTTGTTTGTTTAAGGGTTGTCTATGATTTTTCTGCTCATATTGTGCTGTGAAAATTGTTGAAATGTAATCCTGGCCGTCGCCGACTACATTAATATCGGCACACCCACTAAATCACTGTATAAATTAAATGAAAGATCTTTACAATCGGAGATGTCTGAGCTGTTCTTCTAATCCAACAGGGTGTTATATACCACCAATGTCATATTCTCGCGGATCATGGGAGCCCGGCCAATACACCCAAACTGGCTCCATCGGGACATATTGAACGAAAAATTGAAAGAATTCAAAAAGATAATATTCATTGAGACACATGCTTTGGTGTCAATTTGATTCTCTCTGTATTCGAGATGAAATTATATATGCGCAACTCCTTTGCACGCACAACATACATCACTAGTGAAATGAGACAATTGACGACCAACAATTTGTACCCGAAATACCGAGAAGCCTTTCGAAAAAACTCTGATCACATTGTGATGTAGGGTAGGCTATGGGGGTACACAAGACCAAGGCTACTTGGAGCGAAATGCAAATGCAACACACAAGCTCTAGTCTAAATGCAATGCAACCGTCGTTGACGACGATGAATAATTCAGAGCAATGAAAGTAATAACACCACGCGGAATAATTAAGGAACAAAGAACAACACTCAATTTAGCAATTATGCAATGGATTTCCTCCGCTCGGAGGGCCGATGCTAAGGGCGCGGCGAATATATCTCACCTGGAAGTTATAAGAGCACCGCAACAAAGTTGTAGCTATAAGTACGAATCCAAACTAAACGCGGTAGTCAATCTGATAAAAATGTCAAATCAAATGTTTCAATACAACAAGGGGCTCACCAAAGTAGCGGGCTGACCGAGACACTGAAGATTTTGAATTCGGATGCGTAGATCGGTGATCAGAAGTGTAACCGGAGGCATGGAAGTAATGGAGGTGGCTGTCCTCGGTGGCGGGAGATGAAAACGGGTCGGAAATGGATGGATTTGGCCACGTGGTGCAGATCCGGGAGGGGAAGGATAGATCCGACAATATGAGATTAGATCCGGGGGAAAACTTACAGATCTGGACTGATCCGGTTAAGGGGAGATTAGGGCTGGTGGTTCCACATGAAGAGGGCTGGAGGTTTGGGGATTGGGGGGGCTTCAGAGGGAGACAACGGTTGTGGATCTGATGAGGGAGCAGCGGTGTGGGTTATGGGCAAAGGAGTGATCGGCTTGTGGGCGGAATCAGGCTGAGGGGGAGGCGGAAGGAGGGGGGAGGCTTCAGGCTGCAGTGGCTCTGGGAGGAAGGGAAGAGGCCGGCGGCTTGAATAGGGAAAAAATTATAGAGATGAACAATACATTTCATTAAACAGTGAAATGAGAAGAGAAAAAAAGGATTAAATTCTGACAGCAGGTGGTTGCTTCCTTTGGGGGGAATTGGTGGCTGTGGGAGAGGGTTTGGGAGGGGGGAAAGAGGGCTAGGGTTTGGGGAAGGCTTGGGGAGGAAGATACCAACCTAGGAGTCGTCACTATGATTCCACGGAATCGGCACGGTGGCAGGATCGCGGGAATCTCGGAATACAAATATCCCAATTCTGCAATGCATTTGATCAGGCCCCAACACCTCTATTTATAATAAAATAAAGATTAGGGCATCCTCCATCAACGGCTATGATTAGCCGAAGGTGAGGTTACTCAAATACATCAAAATAAATGCAAATATAGTAAAATAATATAACAAATAGATTCATAATGCATATCCGGACACATCTGCGCAATCCGATCGTCAATCCGAGCACGCCAAATATGTTAAGTTGTCAAATCAGTCCCGAATGGACCCAAAACTCGTCTTCGTTTCTGCTCCGTATCACATTATTGTCACCATTGAAGAAGCAAAAGATCTTGAAAAAATACCCATAACCTTGTAATGGGATCCCTTTATTAGCATGAAGATAGGGTAAATGCAGGTGAGCAATCTTTGGAACATCTAGGCTCTATTTGGCATGGCTGTGGCGGTCGTGAACGCGATTGTTATGAACTATTCTCTGTGAACGCTCAACTTCACCAATAGAACTTCGTGCGCTTTTATGTTCGAAACTAATTTTTGTTTCTCGGCGGCGGTCATGCCAAACATATATTCTATGATGGCTGGGTTTTTGTACAAACTCCCCGGAGCAAAAACGCCACGCCACGCCAAGCAGAGCACTAGTTCAAAGCTAACTTTGCTCGCTCAAACAACAACTTCAAAATGATAAGGAACCCAAAAAAAGCCCAAACCTATCAACACAGTTAGTCTCACAACACACACATGCCTTGGAATGGGAAGGACACGGTACCTTTCCATGAAAAAAATAGCAATTTTACATTCTCTGTAAAAAGACCAATCACGAGAATAAGGACTATTTTTAATGCAAGAGATGCCTAATGTAACTCACACAGAAAGATACCTTGTAATAAGGAAGAAGCTAAGAAAAAATAAATGAGGCTCTATTCTGATGTAGGCCACATGACAAACAAACAAACACTTTTATCTCATTAGATGAAACTTTCAAACTATAAGATTTTTCTTTGTGATGGAAAAGCTAAGGAATAGAAGGTAAAGGAGTCAATTTCCATACAAATAAAATCAAAAGGAATAAAACATATTTGTGATGTGCACTATGTTCCTATCCTTGCTCAAAATTTATTTAGTATAGGCCAGCTAATACAAAAAATGGGTGCTCAATTCTGTTTTGAAAGGGTAGCTGCCCCATAACTAACACCATCACCAAACAAAAAGTCCTACAACACCAACATCAAATAACATAGTGTATTTGATCACTATGACCACACAAACAAACAAATCCCTCAGTTGCATCTCCAGTGATTCATTCCCCACAGCAATCAAGCAGCCAAATACCCTCTCTAACTCGAATCAAAGCTCGGACTAATCAATAATCATCGCTACAAAGAACAAAATTCATAGAAGAAATTTAAGAAAATTTGCAATCTAGCTTTATTTTCAGGGGAACCATCTACTTATGAAGAAGCAACAACAAAACAAAAATTGGAAAATTGAAACCTGGTCTCTGTTTAAAGGGGGTCGGCCCACTTGCGTGAGCATCCCGGGCCGCACCCAGCCGGACTGCAGTCCACCAGACCCAACCCCTCTCCACAACCGCCCGCGGCCTAGCTCATTATATGGGATGAAACAAGCCTCTCGGGCATGAAACGCCAACATTGATCTGAAACAAAAAGTTTTACAATGAGCCCAAATGAAGTCTCTCTCTACATCAAAAATAAAGCAATAAAATTCTCATTGTCTACTTGTATGTAGACTATCTCATTATAATTGGAGAGAACAAAGCAATAATAGAGGAATTCAAAAAAACCAATTTTTCACATATAAGTGCAGAAGACATTTTGGCTCCGTTTTGGGCGGACTTATTTTCACCAGTCAAGTGGTTACATGAACCGGGCCTCGTAACCGCATTGAACCGGTGAAAATAAGTCCCCCAAACGGAGCCTTTGTGCTATCACGTTATGAGAGAATTTGTTGAGTAGAAGAAAATCAGAGTTCAATTTTGCCCTAATGCTGAGGGCAAATTACATGGGTGAGCCCCGCCAAATTCTAAGATTTCCGGGAGCTACGAATCTCCGTTAAAATGCATGTGAGGCTCATGCATTTTGGGAGTGTGACATACATTTTTGCGTGGGGCTCATGCATTCACGTCTTTCCATTAGTTCCGGTTCCATCCGGGAACCCGGACAGAAAAATTCCTCCTAATGAGGAGCAACTTGCTGGCATAATGACAATCAAGTAGGTGTAGGAGCCAAAAAAATTTGAATTTAAATGAATTTTCTGTACTTATGGAAAACCGGGGTGCCGAGAAGCAGAAATCCGAATATCGAATAACAAACACAGAACAAAAAAAAGCAGTCACAAAACAAGATTACAGAGGTTCAAAGGTTGAAAGAAACAGATCAAAAGGTCAAGGATCAAATCCGATCCTACCTCTTCTCCTCTCTTCTGGACAAGAAAACCATAGAAGAATACCTTCTGGATCGATCTCAACGAGATACCTCGTATCGCCTCCAAAAGAATACGCCGCCACAGACTGCAATGAATCTGTATCCCTAAATCGGGAAAAACAACGTATATAAACGTCTGCCGGCAACCACGATCGTCGACCAAGCAAGACCGGTCGACGATCGCCGATCGTCGACCCAAAAGGCCGGTCGACGATCGCGACCGTCGACCCAAGGATCCCCGAACCAAAGGGCCGGTGACGATCGTGGGTCCCAGAGATGTCGAGGGGGGATCACACTTCGATTCCTCTAAGCTCACGTGGGCGAACCCGGTGTGAGAAACAAGAGGACCGGAAGTGTTCCACAACCCCAACAAATTCAAGAGACAAGTTTCTGAAACTAAGGAAAGCCCTTACTATCAGCTAAGAAACTGATGTAAATATTTTGCCTGATTTTACTTGTAGAAGCAGCTAGAAGTTCCATGTTTCAATGATTTTTTTTTGGTTGTATGTAGTTTTTTTATTATTTATTGTAGCAATTATGAGCTTGTTCATTAATTGTAGTTTTCCTTTTGCCGGGGGCATTCTAAAATTTGAATTCAAATTTAATGCTTTCAAATGATATTCACATAATGGTTAGAAAATCCAAGCTCTACCAACAACAACAACAAGACTCGAGGCTTTATCTTATTACAGTGGGGTCGGCTATATGGGTCATTTTCCGCCATCGTGCTCTATCTTTAATCATAATTTCACTGATGAATGTGTACATCATGTCTTTCCTTATAGTTTCATTCCAAGTCCTTACCGGTCTACCCCTCCCCCGTTTAACATGTCTGGTGGCTAAACTCGCTCAATGCCTAACAGGTGTCACTGATGGTCTCCTTTGTAAGTGTCCAAACCATTTTAGTCGAGTTTCTCTCATTTTCTCTCCAATTGGTGTCACTCTTGTCTTATCCCTGATATATACATTCTAAATTTTTTCCGTTCTAAATTTTATCTCCTCCTGCCTAACAGGGAGTTCTATGAACAAGCTTGAAAAAAATTCGACTCAAGACGAGCCCGTCGAACTCGAGCTCAAATATTCTTATTCATGAGCTCACAAGCCGACATGTGCTCTTTTTTAATATATAGAACACGTGCATCTTGATGGGGATAAATCCCTTTTATGAGGGAATTGGTGTGCACATAGTCCGCTCCTCCATGATCTTCACAAAAATAGTGGAGATCATGGGTTTGACAGTTGCGCGCACGATCCCGCCCATGGCGCACGTTCCCGCCACACCGTCGACCGGCGTCGTCACGCCGGCGGCGGCCGGTCCGCGCCCGGCCGCCGCGCCTCCCGCGATCGCCGCCCCACGCGGCCTCGAGGCGCCGCCCGGGCGCCGGCCGCGCGGGGCGCCTCGCGGCCGCCTGGGGCGCCAGCGAGGGGCAAGCCGGCCAGGCGCGCCGGCCGCCCCGCCACTCGCGGCCGCCT
Source organism: Platanthera guangdongensis (assembly GCA_039583875.1). Classification (NCBI taxonomy): domain Eukaryota; kingdom Viridiplantae; phylum Streptophyta; class Magnoliopsida; order Asparagales; family Orchidaceae; genus Platanthera; species Platanthera guangdongensis. Next base: position 187,065,983 of record CM077148.1, read on the forward strand.
CCCCCTACCGCGAGGCGCCACTCGGGCGGCCGGCCGCGCCTTGCCGCCCGTCCTCTTGTTTTTTTAGCGGCTGCCTCCCGTGGCCGCAAGGCGCCGCTTGGGCGGCCGACCGCGCCTGGCCGCACCGCCTCTTGCGTGCTTGCCTCCCGCAGTTGCGTGCCTTCCCGTCATGGCCAAACAGCTCGTCTGTATGTGTTGAGTGGTTCGAAATTTTAGCTAGCGCCACTCCCTTTGTCGGCAAACGTCACCGGCGGTGTGGTCATCCTTCCGTGGTGACCCTTCAGCGCCATCTGATCTCTCCGGCGCGATCATCGCCGCTCATCTTATTCGTAACCACTCACTAACCATCATGGTTAGTGGGGGAATATTTTAAATAAAATATCGGTCTACAAATAACAGGTTTGATAGCCAATATACGCTCCCCTAACTACCCTAAAAAAATAATTATGTTGGTGGCTATGGTGTGCGGATAGCCGCATAACCACCTCATGAAGGATATAAAAGGAGCCACAGGTCTCCTCATTTCTCACATTTTCGCTCAACAGCTTTCTCCTTTCTCAGGCCAGAGCTCTATAAGATTCCTCCTATGAACCATCTTCAAGCCGCATTCAAGCCATCCCCAAGCCACTGTTGCCTCGTCAAAACCCGCCTAGATCCGCGACAAGCATCGAGAAGGAAGATCCCTCGACAACAAGCACTTTGTTCATCCACGTCCTTTCCGCAAACAAGCTTCGTATGGGGCAACCTGTTGTCTGTCACGAGCTAGCAATTCTCTCTCACCTCCAAAGTGTAACGAGAAGCGGCATGTCACTCTCGATTCTCAGTAAAAGTTGTAACCGCAAGCGGATAATGGAAGTTCGATTGGCACAGACTCGAGCGCATGGTTTTTTACTCAGTTGAGGGGTTTTTCCACGTCAAAATCGTCATGTGTACCTACTCTTTGACTTTTTGACGGATTGCGCGCTCAACCGCTCCCTAGCTAAGACGGTCGAATTTGGACCGGTTTAGGAACGACGAGTTAGACTGCAACACATCTACTAATGAGCAAAAAAACTCACGAGTCAAGCTCGGGCTTGTCTTAAGTTTGAGCCAGTAAATGTGAGCTCATCAAGTCGAAGCTTAAAATAACACGTGGTTGAAAATTTTGTTAATATTAAAATTAGGGCATTTATATTGGCAGCCCAACTTTGGTTATTGGCAGCCCGACAAAATAATAAAAAACACGCATAATATGGCCGCTAATAGTAGCCCAAAACGCGGAACACGCTTCTTTTGAAAATGTCATTAAATGCGAGTTCTGCCCGGATTCCGCGCCTTTTGAAAATAAGCCTACTATATGGCATTTTTAGAAAAAGTGTTCAACATAAAGGATGTAGATCTCGTCGAGATCTACAACTTTCATGTTGAACACTTTTCCTAAAAAGTGGATTTTTAAAAACTTATTTTTTTGTCACTGCCAATAGCCATTTTTTGGGTTGCTATTATCTTTGGGCTGCCAATAAACATATAGGGGCTGCCAATATAAACGCCCTAAAATTATCTTCGCCGCCACGTAGCCCTCCACAACCTACCCCTCCCGACGATAACTCTCCAACCCCGTCCCCGGCCAGAACATGCCTGTGCCAATTATAACCTTGCTTCATCGACGACGCTGCCGGATACACCATCATCCCCTCCCCGTCATCCAACTTTACCCATACTCACCGACAACGCAAAGTAGGAGCATCGCTACAACTCTGTCTCCAGTCTCTCGGCGAAGAGGAAAACCATGAAGATGGGAAAGAGGCGTTGCGTTCCGCCGAAGGAATTGGTGGTAGAACTCAGACGAAGGTCGGGAAGAGATGACCGGAGATGAGAGAGATGAAGTGCAGAAAATAAAACAGAGAAACTTTCTTTATTAAAATCGCGGTCAATATAACCATTACAATAAGACCGTTGCACTATCAAAATGATTAAAATGAAAATAAAAAATTTCATTTGGTTCGGCAGTGGCGGGTCGATCCGGCGGGTGGAAACGGAGTGTTCGAAACGGAGGGGGGAGATGACTGCTCCAAAAGGAGCTTTTTGGGGGCATTTCTCAAAGAGGACATGGTGAAAACGAAGCAAACGCCACCAGAGTTTCATTTGTTTACCCTCTTTCCGGCAGCGTTTGTACTAAACAGAACAGCAAAACGGCCAAACAAATAGAGCCGCGAAATATAACTTTATTGAGGGCCGCTGATCTTATCGGTTAGATATTGGTCAATGAGAATTAAGATGCCACCTTCGTGATCGTTGGATTAGATGTTATGCTGCATGATTTCTGTCCGCTGGATCCATAAAAACCAATCTAAGACCCATAAATCCTCCACCCTAACACCCTATCAAAAGGCAAATCGCCGTAGCTCTAGAGAAGTGGGCGGTGCGTTTTCAGTATCCTAATGCACCATCTTCTAATAACGAAATCTTCCTTTAGAAATGCAGCTTTCTCGTCGGAGTTTGCTTCGCCGTCTGCGGTTCTCCTCCCCCTTTCCTTCCGGGGACATGCTTTTCCAGAATAAATGCACTCTCGGTGACCTTGGCCGCCTTTTTACTTCATCGTTTATATGATTTAATTTTCAATTTAGGCAACGAAGCATGTCGATTACAGAGTTGGACGACTCGATGGTGCATAGTATGGCTGTTGGCGCGGCATTTACGGACTATGTTAGTTCCGCAGCATGCTTTACTCCTCTCATTCTGAATTTCTGATGCTTCTCTTCTTCTTTCATTTTACTGTTTCAAAGCTTCTCTGCTGGTGTTGTTTAGTTGCAAGTAGGATTTTATATTAGATTTTGCTTTGATACATGCTATTCATGTAGGGTTTAACATGATTTAGCAATGACTTGTCAAATCCCGAAGAGTGATGAGTTGTTCAATTATTAAATTTGTCGAATCCCTCATCAGTTTGGTTGCAGATTAGGGCTCATTTGATCGTTTGAAATTAGAAACTTGTTTTTATAAAACACTAGAAGTTGTTAACCACGCTATTTAGTGGGATGTAGTTGGAGGACACCTCGCTCCCACTAGCTAGACCCCTCGCCCTCAACTCAAGGTGGAAATAAGCACGGTAAATTCAAGCAAACATGATAGAAAATCAAGAAGGAAGGTTGATGCGGAGCGAATCTTAAGAGTTTTCTAAATGAGGGTGTGAATGCAGGCGCGCGCGCAAGACAGTGAACATGATGCTCGCTACAGAGTTTTCTAAATGAGGATGTGAATGCAGGCACACATGCAGGACAATGAACATGATGCTTGCTACATAAACCCTAATGTGGTGCAAATAATTCAATCACATGAATGGATCCGACGCACAATTAATTAAAAACAGGAATTTGCAAGTCGCGCGATTAGTCGCATTTGATCACAAATATTCTAAATTAAGCAAACTTATAGTAATTTGCAAATTAACTAAGATGACAATGAAATTAAATGAAGGGGAGAGTAGACTTTCCGTGAACTCTGATGTCACTTCAATCTCGTAGCTCATGGTTGATGTTGTGCCCACTGAAAGTCATCGTCCACCTAAGTTGTTGAGGGTCTCATAAATGATGTAAGTCGTTGCAGTCTTGCAGAGATGGAGGATAAAGCTACGGTGAGGTGAAGGGTGATGGTGAAGGTGTGGTTGGGGTTGTATTGGAGTATTAGGTTGAAGGATCTAATAACAAGTTGCTCGTCATTTAGAGTGAAATCATCTGCTTCAAATACCTGTTGGATTCCTCATATCTCAAGTGATATCAAGCTCATAATAATATGACTAAATATCTCTCCGGAGTGTATGTTGACTTATTATTGTAACACTTAGACTCTATTTGTTTGGGCGTTTCGCAACTCCGTTTTGGCCAAACGTCGCCGGAAGGAGGGTAAACAAATGAACCTCTGGCGGAATTTGCTCCGTTTCCACCCGCCCGCCTTGAGAAATGCCCCAAAAAGCTCCGTTTGGAGCAGCCACCTCCCCCCTCCAATTTGAACTCTCCGTTTTCACCCGCCGGATCGTCCCGTCACCGCTAAAACAAATGAAGCCTTAAATTCATAGTAGTTTTTGAGGAGAACCTCTGAGGTTGTGTGTGAATCATCACTTGATCACCTTTTCTGAACTCTACTCTCTCATTTGATTATTCGTGTAAAATTTAAACATTTCATTATTTAATATAATCTTACATAATGTGATATGCAACTCATGCAAATGAAGAGAAATAGATGCAACAAACTCATTAGGATGTGATCTAACAAGGTGGGGGTGTCTCTAAGAAGGGGTGGTTTATCAAGTTTTTTTGCGTTGGATGTAGAAATATCTGTCGAGGGTGCATTGAACACCCAAATGACTACTCAAAATATCAACAAGGTATGACTCCATGGTGTCTAGAATTGTTTTTTGGTATGAAACTCGTCAAGAGGCTCACCAAGCCATGCATGGATAAATTTGTCACAAATGAGACGATCATCCGAAAAAAAATGCCTGAGACTTCGACATTAGGGTACAATTCTTGGATGTGCATGTATCCAAAATAAAAAAAAAAGTCATTTGGTGGCTCACCAGAGGTATCCAAGAACTTGTCAAGAGTATTTGGGGCAATTTGGTAGTCTCTCAAAACATTGAGGATGTACTCTAGTGTATATTATGCAATCACTACATACTCAATGCTAAGCTCAAGTCAACCAAATGTAGTGTGACCGAACTCCATCATTAATACTAAATCCATAAAGGGGTTGGAAGTTGCACTAGGCGAAATGGAGTTCGGTCGAGGCCTCCGAAAGCGCAAAGGGGCTCCGACGAGGTTGGTGGTGGCGGTTGTGGGCGGAGATAGGGTTGTCGATGGTCGGGAGTTGGCATGAGGCTTGTGTCTTGGCTGTAGCGGCAACAACAGGGGTTGGGTGGCGAGGGACGGGCTGGGGAAGGTGATGTGGGACTCTTCAGAGGTTGGAGAGTCGGTGGGAACTCCGATTGGAGCTCATGGAATCGGAACCAGGCGGCGGAGGTCGCATGCTTCGGCACCCACGCGAGGCGACTGACAGTTTCTTAAAAGAGCTCAACCATTGATACCTAGTGTAAAAACCTGATAGCAATATATAACGAGGGATTTAGGATAATCAATCTGATAGCTCGATTAATCGCATTTGATCACAATAAGGAAACATATAAGAATCTACAAATTAATTGAGCCTTCATCGAGATTAAATGCAGGGCGAATAAACTCTGCACACTTACTGAAAATAAATAAGTTGAAATAATCAGAGCAAACTATAATTAAAAATAAAGAGGTGTGCATGAACAAATACAAAAATGAAATCTAATATAAAAATGCACCATGTAATGCGAAGAAGATGTTGTAGGCATGCTTGAGGTAGTTGTAGGTGTGATGTGATGGATCGAGTGTGCGGTTCTCAGAGAAAAATGATGTGAGAGATTTCTAGGGTTTGAGGGTGTTGAAGAAAGTATAAAGAAAGCCCATCTTGAAGACCCATCTTGAAGGCCCATATAAAGCTCTCTTAGGAATTAGTCTCACATCTTGGGATAGAGTTTAGGCTCTCCCTTATCCTCCTATACATATGTACAAATACATTTGATGTATTAAGGGAAATTGATTGAGAAATTAATAAAATCATATTTTATTTCTCTCCTGTTTGGTGTGTTTCTACAGGGGGCTTTGGTGACTTGGAGAATTTAAGGTATTTTCGTGCCGAGTAGGTTTATGGCAGGCTTCCGACAGCAAAAGCAGTTGTAGGGGGTTTGCAAGGGGAGGTTGGCTACTGTAGTTGGTCTGGTAGGATATGCCAGCTATTATAGGCGGCAATATGGATGTGGGACAAGAGGTCGACGATTGTAGTAGGTTAGGGAGGGAATGACAGTGGTTTTAAGGGGCTCAGAGGTACGGATAGGAAGCGGGGAGGTCTATTGAGGCCGTCAGAGATAGCAAAGGACTCTGACGAGGTCGCGGGTGGAGGCCATGGGTGGAGACAGGGTCACCGGTAGTTGGGAGTGTTGCAGGAGGCTTGCGACTTGGCTGTAGCGGGAGCAACAAGGGTCGTTGGTGGAGGGACAACTGGAGGTGGTGGGGGGACTCACTAAAGGCTGGAGAGGTTGTGGGAGATGACGACAAAATTTCCCAAAGTCGGCACCAGGGCGGCGGAGCTCGTTGGGCTTCAACACCCACGTGAGACAACCCAGGGCTTCTCAAAAGAGCCCAACCATCTATCCAAGCCTAAAAACATGATAGCAATATATGCAAAAAAAATGAAAATTTGCGCTGAATGCGATTTTGACCTTCGATCATCCATCCGATGATCCAGAAATGCCGATCACAAAAATCAACCAAGTGTGGCCCGAGTGTGTCCATCAACGGGCTTTTAAAAGAGAAGATTTGTGGGGAATGCCTCTTACATATCAAAAAGACTGAATACTCTCTACAATTCTCTAATTAAGTATATCATTGTGTTTCCTAGGTTGAAACCATCTTTTTTTGGCTTTGCCTAAACGTAGCAACCCTTGTCGGATTCTTAGAACGCCTAATTACTACAAGGAAAGAACTCTCTAGTCTCTGCTAGTTATTCCTTGATTGACTACATATATTCCTTGGGTAGGTTGAATTATAGTCTCTCTGTAGTCTGTACTATAATTTTTTTTTCCTTAGGTGAGTGCAGTAAAAACATGATATACTGAGCCCAAGAAAATATCCTTGTCGGCCATCTTATTCAGAAGGCTTGATGTGGGTCTCCTCTCAATAGATTTGAATCAAACCTTCTCTACCTCATTCTTCCACCAACTTTTCTTATGATCCATTTCTTCGTTCCTAAACACAATTCATATAAAAAAAGGCATCCCCGCACAGCGAGGGTCCAGGAAAGGGTCCCACCACAATGGTGAAATGTAGGCAAACCTTACCATGCTTTTTCAGATCTCCAGCATGTGACCTCAAGGTCACAGGGCAACACCTCAACCGGTCCTAAAGACAATTCATATAAGATATTTAATTTATTTCATCTAACTGCATCTCTTTTCTCATTCTATTTTCCAGGGAGGGAGTATCACTTCTCTTGATTTTCATCGTACAGAAGATCTTCTGGTCACTGCTAGTGAAGATGATTCAGTTCGTCTCTATAGTATTGTAGATGCCACGTAAGTACATTGTGATTATGGATTTCTTTTATCTTAGTTCAGTCCTGTCCCAGGTCTCTCTATATATCTACACTCTTTCGAAGTAGACAAATAATTAGTTAATTACTCTTTACACACATATTACATGCTTTCATGTGCATACTCTCAGTATCTCCATGAAAGTTTGGTTAACCAAATTTTTGTGCATCAATGAAATTCATTTGGTTTTTGAGTGGCTGCGATTTTGTGTGATGGAGAAATGAATCAAAATTTTCAGTTTACTGAAGAAACTAGTTTTCTCATGGCATAGAGTATGACTGAACACTGTGATCACTTTCTGTTTACTGTCATTATAATTAAAGAAAGAGGATTTCTGCAGATTGCTGAAGACAATGTATCATAAGAAGCATGGCACTGACAGAATCTGCTTCACACACCATCCAAGCTCCATTATATGCTCATCAAGATACAATTTGGAGACTACAAATGGTTCATTTTTCTGACATCACCTTCATTTCCTCGCTGCATTTTACAAACGTACAACATAATTTAATTAACCTGCAGTCTTTTATTATCAGAATCATTGAGATATCTTTCTATGTATGATAACCGGTGTCTTCGTTACTTCAAGGGGCATAAGAAGAGGTATTGGCTCTTCATCATTTGGGGATGATGGTTTGCAAATGTATTTTTATATATTTCTGTGTATGCTATCACTTACATATTATTTCACATGTTTATTGCAGAGTTGTGTCCCTTTGCATGTCTCCTATTGATGACAGTTTTATGTCAGGTTCTATCGACCACAGTGTTAGAATTTGGGATCTCCGGGTGAATGCTTGTCAGGTCAGAATTCCTTGGTGCTGTATTTTCTTCCGATGTTGCACAGAGGCAGGATACGAGATATAATATGATAAGGATAGGAGATTTGCGATTGTCAAAAAAAATTGAGGACAGATACATTTTGATTTTCTTTTATTTAAATTTAAATACCAATTAATATAAAACGTGTGTGAAATTCATGCATGTACATTTTTTCAATTATTATATCTCGCATACCATATATTTAATGAAGGCGTGGTTTATCTATGCCACAAAATCATATTGTAGATAAAATCCTTGAATGAAAGTATGTAATCAATTGACTCTCACCACTTATTTTCCAAATGCATTTCTTTTTCATATTATCATGACAATATTCAATTTTTTTAGTATTTTTAAGCATACTTGGGAAGCCTATGCCGGTCCCAAGTCCGGATGAAAAATGGTGAGGGTTGTGTTAGGTAGACAGCCAACGTAAAATTTAGTCTATTGATCATTTGAGAAATTGTGCAAAAGTTAGGTTGATCCCCTTAAAGAAATGACAAAAGATAGGGCACAATGGCGACAAAGGATCTATATAGCCGACCCCACTATAGTGGAATAAAGGATTGAGTGTTGTTGTTGTTTTAAGCATACTTGGGCATATCCAACGGTATCCGTTTTTTTTAAGTAAAAGAAAAGGTTTTCGAGAGTTTCGGGGACAGGTTGACAAGAATTTCTAATAGTTTCTCGACTTCGAAACATTTCAGATACAATATATAAGATTGTCGCAAATGTCTGTTTTTCCTAGCTTTTGTCTTATATCCATAAACATTTTTTATCCAGTACTCTTAAACTTTACAACTGCTGTTTTAGTCTTCAGGGAATATTACGTCTGCGTGGAAGGCCAACCGTTGCATATGATCAGCAGGGCCTTGTTTTTGCTGTAGCGATGGAAGGGGGTGCTATTAAGTTGTTCGATTCACGATCTTATGACAAGGTGTTCATTTTAAGAAATTTGTTTGATTGTTTTCATTTGTTTGTGATGAGTATTAATAGGCCTCTGTACCAGGGTCCCTTTGACACATTTCTTGTGGGTGGAGACACAGCTGAAGTTTGTGATATCAAATTTAGTAATGATGGGAAATCTATGCTTTTGTCAACTACAAGCAACAATGTCTACATTCTTGATGCCTACTGTGGAGATAAGGTTGGTCTTTTACATTACTTCTTGGAATTTTTATTTCTAGGAATATAATTTTGATGTTTAATAGGATCTTGGCTCATGCTTAAGCTATGTGCCTTAATTTTATTTATTATCTTATGTAGCGGTGTGGATTCAGTTTAGAACCCTCTCCAAGTTTAACAACCGAGGCCACTTTTACTCCTGATGGAAAATATGTTATTTCAGGTATATCATTCATCTTAAATAATTATATTTTGCATTATGTATCTAATCATTATTTAGTTAATTTAGCGCAAACTGTTCCTGAGACAATTTGTTTCCTCATTTTCTGCAATATGAATTTTATACATGTAATCTCTGAATTACCAAACTGTCTAACTCATTTTTCTCCTATTCTTATGCATTCTAATCAATTAAAAAATTTTCTATTCATTTTATGTTGTTTTCCACTCCTTTTTTATATTTACTTCCACCGTGTATTGAGAATTCAATTTTATGAAATCCGGGCAAAAGTAGCCATGACTATGACAATGAAGTGCATGAAGGCTACGAATAAGCCTGTTCGCTGTCTATATATATATAAGAGAAAAAGTCACTGGACGCCGATCAGCCCAGGGAGGCCGGTGGCCGGCAAGCCCGCGGCCGCCGGCCGCCCCCGTGTAAAAAAAAACTGCATTTTTTTTACAGGGGGGCGAGGCCGACCAGCCCAAGGAGGCCGGTGGCCGGCGAGACCGCAGCCCCCGATCGGCCCTTTGGAGAATACGTGTCGCGCGGATATACGATATATCCGTGCGGCGCGTATATCCATTAATTTGTGTGCGTGTGTGTGGGGGGGGGGGGGGGGGGGGGGTTAATTACCGGGACCTCCCCTGCAAGTTTTCATAATTACAGGTACCTCCCCTCGATGCTTCAATATTACAACGACCTCCCCTCCAAAATTGCGGCGTTTACAATTGAACCCTTTCATCCAAAATTTTAGGCAAATGTCGTAAATATCCTCTGTCTAAATCAGCCCTACTTTACTTTCCGTCATTTCCTCCTTCGTCGAGCGGGATTGCCCTAATTCCGCGACCGTGCCTTGGCGCCAGCGGCGCCAATCGCCTTCTAGAGTCGAAGGATTGCTCGATCCTCTTCCTCTTCTTCGATTGTGGCTCCCTCTGTGTTTGACAGCAGCGTAGCGGCGAGTAGATCTTCTTCGGAGAGCAGATCTTCTTCAGCGAGCCTGTCTTCTTCAACAAGCCGGTCTTCTTCAACGACGACTTACCATAGCTCCTGGAGGCTCCATCGTCTTCTTCAGCGAGCAAATCTTCTTCGGTGAGCTGGTCATCTTTGGCCAGCAGGTGTTGTTCTCGCAGGACATCTTTTTTTTAGGTTAAATAAGAACTTTTCAGTCTATATTTGGGAATTAGATGTGTTGTTCTAGTTCACTGATTATCAATGTTATACATTGAATCATTTGTATTTACATGTCTGTTTAGGGTTTGAGGGGTTGTTCTAGTTTGATGGGCTGTTGTGTTTCATTGATTGTCTTACCCTGGTTATTTATATATCCACAGGAATGGATGACGATGATAGTGAAGTTAGTGATCAATCTTAACTCTGATCACTCATTATTGTCGAACTATGATGATGATTCATCTTTCGGTTAGATTTCAAATAATACAGTTGCTAGAATGGTGGGATGCATTAATTCATCCTCCGGCGAGGCATGCATTTTCCCATTTGCATTTGGAAAATGACCGTATCACTAACAATATTAGTGAGTCTTTTAATCATTGGATTGTTGAACTACGGAGCAAACCTATTTTAACATTGAGAACAAAGTTAATGAATAGGATTGAGGTAAAAGTCAAGGCAAGACCAAGAATGATTGCTCATGTTGTGACATTTTGTGGAAATGATGAAATTTTGTCTAATATTACATGGCTAGACCAAGAACTGTTGCAATGTATTTTTTTCCACTAGCTTTTTTGGTTGTTGGAAAATGATGATTCTTGTCTAATCTTGCATTTATATGCGGAACAATTACATCTAAAGTGTTTAACATGTTGAATGCTCTATATAAGTGTAATCAACCACTATGAATGTGACATACCTCTTTACATTTACTAACCATTTAAAGTCATTCTATGATTGGAATCATAATTTAAAGGCATTCGATGATTGGAATCATAATGAAAAACATTGACTTGATACTCTCAGAGAGATGAACAAAAGGAGGGACGTGATTCACGAGCAATGCCTATTCTCGTTCTCATTAACTTTATGATGAAAATCCCGAAAAGAAATGCAATTTTCACCCATATTTTCAACATATTGAACACCTTTTTATATACAATATATCATCCCATATTGAAATTTTGCTAAAAACTTTTTAAAAAACATTAAAAAAATATGGCACCCTTATTTTAAAACATTACAAACTCATCTCTCTGTTTTTTAAAACATTACAATTAGACCCCCTCGCACTTCCATGACATTACAAAGGGTAAAATGGGAATAAAATATATTTTATTTTCTACATAACATACTTTCCATCCGATTTTTTAACGGAAGGGGGAGAGTGTAAACTTGTGAAACTTGGAGGGGAGGTCATTGTAATATTGAAGCATAGAGGGGTGGTACCTATAATTATGTAAACTTGCAGGGGAGGTCCCGGTAATTAACCATATATATATATATATATATATATATATATATATATATATATATATATATATATATATATATAGGTATTGGTTCAAATGATGTTATTTACATTTTCTTAGTTGGTGTTTGATTGTTCTATATCCAAAAATAATAATAATTGATTTTTAAAGGATCTTTGCAAGATGTTACTTAAAAAAGTAAGCTTATGGCATGACATCCTTCCTTTCCCACTAAGCTTGAAATTTCCTTTTGATGACTATTCATTCCCCCTTTACCTTGACAATTTCCATTTCCGCTGAATATCATGTGACCAAATGTTAAGTGCAGAATTGTATGACAATTATTCAAATCTGTATGTGTTAACATAGCCATGAACTGCCATGTATATCACCTCTCAATCCCTCTCATCATTAGCTATATTCATATTAGCTGTGACCATGCATGTAGTTGACTGTGGGCCTAGTTCTTGAAATATGAATATAATCTTTGTATCAGTAGATTCTATCTACGTTTTTAAAGGCGCACTTGAGGCGCGTCTGAGGCGCCAAGCACACCAGGAGCATGGCGCCACACCTCAGCTAGGGAAAGGCCTGCGAGGTGGCCCGGGCATGGCCGAGACTCGCCTAGGCGTGCACCTCACTTGAAGCGCAAGGCGTGCCTTGCGGGCCTCACGAACCCATTTGGTATAAGTAGAAAATACCTGGAACTCCATTCGGACAGTAGATTTAGCCTCCAAAATTGCTGCCCAGAGCGGAAGTAATTACATATTTGTATTTTTAATATTTTTTATCTTTAATAATACTTTTTTATTTCTTTTGTATCACATTGTTTAATGTTGACATTAATGCTAGTGTTCTGCTGTGGTGGTAGTTTTGTGGTATTTAGGGTTTTAGGGTATGTTTTTTTCATTTAATAAACTAGATATTGTTTTCTTTTTCTTTTTTGCGCCTCGCATTCGTCTAGTGCACGCATGCACCTTGTGCCTAGGCTTCAGGACCCCTTTGCAGCTCAGTGCTCCTTGCGCCTTTAATAATATAGGATTCTATAATATTAAGGTTGTCTAGTCTATTTTATGAATCTATGGCCATGTGAAAGAGCTAAAGTTCTAATTAGTTATAGCATGATGAACTTTTTTGCAATACGTATACAGGATCCGGAGATGGGACCCTGCATGCATGGAACGTCTACATGAGAAATGAGGTAAATCACAACTCACTGTGCCCATTACATATTGTCATCAAAGTTGCCACTGCCAAAAAAACATTCCACCATACCGTTGCAGTTATAATTGCACCAAAAATTTGGGTTGCTAATGAACAACTAGAATTGCAGCGGATGATAACCTCAACACAATTTTTCATGATGGTTTCCCAAACTGTGTATTGGCAAGCCTAATTTGTGGTTCGGTTATCACCGGAGCACACTGTAGCAATTATAACCGTAGCTGCAGACCCGATAATTCAAAATTAGGGCTCTGTTTGGCATTTTGTTTTTGCTCTGGTGAGTTTGAACAAAAATGCCACCAGTCCTAGAATATCGTTTGGCAACGGTTATGATCGCAACCAAGAAAGCCTAGTTTTGAACATAAAAATAAATGGAGTTCCTTAGATGAGGTCGGGCATTCACGAAACGATGGTTCATAACCACTGTGTTCATGACCGCTAACGTCGTGCCAAACGGACTCTAGGTCACCTTGGGGTGGTTTATTTTATTTTTCTTTCTGCGGTTATAATCATATGAAATTTGAAATATTTATAATTTGATGTGGTTTAAACTGTAGTAAATTTTAGATATCCCGTGGTTTTGGCTTTCACTGAAGCAAACTTTTGACCCAAATGAATTTATTAGTCCTCATTTTTCATTTGTTCTTGTTTAGTGTTTCCCGGGGCATTAAACCTAATATGCGCTAATCGTTTTTAACAACCTTTATCCTTCTTATCTTGAGTTTACTTTTTCTACTACATGATCCTTCAACAATAATTCTATCTACTCGCCTAGGCGATGCATTTTCAAATCTTTGTTGTAAAGAGTCCAAATCACCTAAGGGTCCGTTTGGCGCGACGTTTTTACTCCCATGAGTTAGGACAAAAACACAACCATCATAAAATGTGTTTGACATGACAATGGTTATGACCGCCACAAAGAAAGAAAACCAATTTTGAACACAAAAGTGGATGTAGTTTCTTAGGGGAGGTCGGGCTTCATGAACGACAATTCATAACTACTACGTTCATGACCGCCGCCACCATGCCAAACGGACCCTAAATCTAATTTCTTTCATCCTATTGCAATATACATCATTGACACCCATTACTCTACAATACATGTTTCCTTGGCCTGATTTTTTTAGTTTTTTTTTAATATTCATCTTAGCATTCTTATTTCTACTACACTCAAATTAGACATTAACGACTTATTTTGCCGCCCAGTGTTAACATTTACTTTTAGATTTTGTTTGGTTGGGTTGTTGCTGATGAAAAGTTGCTGATATAAAAAGTGTTAGATTCTGGAAAACGGAGTTTTGTTAAAAAATTATTTGAATGAAATGGAGTTTGCAAAACCGAGTTTTGAAAAAGTTGTTTGGAAACAAAACGAAATTTTGAGTGAAATTTTTTTCTCATAATTTTTAATTACAACACACACAAACATACAACACACACATACACACACAAACACGCACACACAACACACACATATCAGAAAAGCAAAAACACACACACAAACATTAGTTCAAATCAAGTAGTGAATCGTATATCACAAAAAGCTAAAACACACACACAAACAATAGTTGGAATCAAGTGCAAATCAGCAATAGGCTACCTGAAAACTGAAGAAAGGTATGGCCACAAATGGAGAAACAGCAAATCAGCAGTAATTCCTAGAGGAAGATCCGATATGGCCATAGATGGAGAAACCAACAATGTGCCAGGAAAAACAAGGAGAAACAAATCAGCAACATAATTTGCGAAAAAGCTAGCCGACGAGGAGGAACATCCGGCGGTGGTTGATCGAAGAAGCAGGTTCGGGAGATGGAAGGCACTAGGGTTTCAGAAAAAAAAAAAGTGAACATTCCTGGAGGAAGATACTGCAGGAGATGAGAGAGGAAGATCCTGCAGGAGATGAGGGAGGAAGAAAGAGAAGGATGGGGAGATCGAAGAAGAAGGATCAGGAGATCGAAGAAGATGGATCGGAAGTTTTCACTGCTTGCGAAGACGGGGATCGGGATGGCTCTCCGCTCTGGATAGGGTTGCGACTAAACGCAAGTTAAAACCGCAGACGAGGGTCTAGTAAAAAGTAGCGGAAATTTAGAACCGCCGGTTCTTAAAACAGCAACGTCAAACGCTGCTTATGCTCAAAACTGCAGTTCGTTTCAACCGCACTGTAGGCAAAAAGCCCAACCAAACGCTACCTTAAGCTTTCAATTTATCCTCTTATGGCATGGTACTACTCCCAAGGAATTTCTCAAATCTTAAGTTCTTAACTAGTAATTCTTAACTGTCGAAGTTATATCTTCATCCATATCCACATTCGTATAAATAATTAATCTAAAGTACTTAAACCTACTGCATGTAATTCATGCTAAAATTGCAAATCATGTGCTCGATCTTTGTTGTGCTCATTTGAAGCCCTTTGTTTTCTAAACAATATTTATATTGGTTCACTTTGTAGATACTTCCCAATTAGTAGTTGGTCATTAGCAAAGACCATATACACTATGATATCTTCCTTTGGATATCTTCTGTAAGCATCTCTTTATTATTATTAAATAACAAAAAAAATATTCAATGTTCATCCTTGATATAAACTGGCTGTGATTGAATTTTTTTAGTTTTTCTCAACACCGCTTGTAATATTAAGTGCATTCACATTCATATCTATAATAGCCTCAACATGTTTCTGACATACACTTTTCGTATTTTTGGCACTAAGCAACTTCCAATTATGAGGTTTTTACATATTGCATCATAAATATTTAATTTTGACATTTTGCACTCTCAAAAACTTTAATATTGACATTTTGCACCCTACTAATTGAATATTTAGGGTGCAAAAATGTCAATATTAAAATCTTTGGGAGGTGCAAGGTACCAAAAATAAATATTTAAAATGCAATGTGCAAAAACCTCCTAATTGAAGGTTGTTTAGTACCAAAGTTTCTGCACTTATCTCTTTTAACTCTCAATCCACCACTATACCAATCTCATTTTCATTATTAACATTTAGTATTAACCTCCAATATCTTGGATTGTTCTTTCCAAACAAACCATGTTATTCATTATGCCCACCAATTCTCTTAATATAATCTTAATAATATGTATCCGCTGATAGAATTGATGAAGTTTGTGTTCTCTAAATGCATCTGATCACGAACAAAGTCTCTCTCTCTCTCAAAACACGGCTATTTTCAGGTAGCGTGCTGGAACAGTTATATCGGCTCTACGGCGTGCTTGAAATGGGCTCCTCGTCGAGCAATGTTCGCAGCAGCATCGACAGCCCTTACATTTTGGATACCCAATCATTCAAAGCTGAACGATTCTGCCGGTGCTGAAGATTGAGAGCTCTCTCAGAATTGGCATTCAAGCTGTTTCCATCATCATTCATGAATGGCTATCATTCCCCTGTCTATCTGAATTGTTACTTCTTTTTGGTATAATAATTATATAGGGTTATTTTCAGTGCAGAAAAATCTCCTCTTCTGGGAGGAGGAATGCACTGCAATGTATATTATCTAGGGGAGGGTTTTTTCCAACTCTGTAAACTTGGACCTGACATTTTCTTCATAATTATGAAATATTTGAGGGTGGTTTTGGTAATTAACCACCCTAATAATAATATATTAATATAGAGGTTGATGTGATACTCTATAGTGCCTGGGTTAAACAATCATTTTAGTCCTCAAGCCTTCAAGTCATTGTCAAATTAGCCCTTAAACTTTTAATTGTGTCAAACAATCCTTGAAATTCTCATTTAAGGATCTTTTTTAGCCCTTGAATTACAATCAAAATAAATCCGTATGTTAGCCAAGAGGATGAAATTGACAACTTTAAAATTTAAGGACCAAATTAACATTAGCTTGCAATCTCAGAGACAAATGATTTTTTGACCGTTAACAATTGATTCTTTAGCTGTTTCTGCGCCTTCCACTTTTAACAAGCTTCATCAAAAATTTATAAAGCCATGCCTTGAGTCTTCATATTTTATTATGGGTGTGATGTCTCTGAGAAACTGATGCAGATTATGTCCAAATGCTGGGTAATGTGAGTGGGCCATTGAAGTCGGCAAATTTTTGGGTCCGAGTCTCAGACGCAAATCACAAGATGCTTTTTTCGCTCTAGTAATTGAGCTTTTTTAGTCATTTATCACACTTTTAAAACATTCAAGAGATGACTCGAGTATCTTACATATCGAGTCTCCTCTGATATAATATTAAAATCTAAGATTTTCACCCAAAATCAGGTTGTGTTTCTCTTTGGCAATGATCATGCAGTCTTACGCTCCATTTGGTTCGGCGGTGGCGGGTCGATCCGGCGGGTGGAAACGGAGAGTTCGAACCGGAGGGGGGAGGTGGCTGCTCCAAACGGAACTTTTTGAGGCATTTCTCAAAGCGGGCGGGCGGGTGGAAACGAAGCGGGCGGGCGGGTGGAAACGGAGCAAACGCCGCCAGAGATTCATTTGTTTACCCTCCTTCCGGCGGCATTTGCCCAAAACGGAGCTGCAAAACGCTCAAATAAATACAGCTTTATTTTCTCATCATGCTGTTCTACTATTTATGATTTATTAATAAATGAGACCTCAGTGTAATTAAGAAACAAAATTTTAATTTCAAAATTAATTTATTATATATACTGTTTTAAATCTGAAAAATATATCAGAAATTTTATTAAAAGTGGTAAAAATGATTTGTTTCCAAAATGTTGTTTGCAGAGTTGACTTTTTTTTTACCATTTATCTGTTATTATCACTTTTTCATATATTTTAAAAGATAAAAAGTAAAATTTGAAGAAAATAGGAAACACGCTGATCTATCATTAAGAGAGATTTGCATTTGATTTTTTTATAAAAAATACATTTAGGCTTCATTTGGTATGAGTTTGGAGAAAAACATCACCATCATAAAACGCATGTTTAGCATAACAACCACTATGACCACAACCAAGAAAAATTTACTAGTTCTTAAAAATGTAGATGAAATCCTTAAGTGAGGTCAGGAGTTCACGAACGACAGTTCAAAACCGGCGCCATATTCACAACCGCCACAAACAGAGGCTTAGGCTCTGTTTGGGGCGACTTATTTTCACCGGTCAAGCGGTTACGACCGCATGAACCGGACACCTAAACTAACTCTTAGTGCTCTGCATAAACCAGACCGCATGAACCGGACCTTAATTAATTCTTCTTTGCATAAACTCTTTATAGCTCACAATTCAAAATTTGAAGAATCCTAATCCATTATATCATGCAAACGATATCAGAATTTTTATAGCAATTAATAATAAAAAAAATTAACAGTGATAATGACTACAAAAGCAAGGAACCACATCATCTAAATTTACATTTGAGTTCATAATATGAATTTAGTAACAATACATGATTAAAATCGTTATTATCATGATATTTTAAGCCATAAAATCTACATTCAACAAATAAATGATGATCTCCACATAAATTGATACACAAAGCCAAAGCCAATTCCATATAAACAATGCCCCGTAAGAACGCGGAAAATTCAAAGCCATGCATAAAAAAAGGGCGGCCCGGTGCGTAAAACATCCCCGCGAACTGAGGGTCCGGGGAAGGGTCCCACCACATGGCCATGCATACAAAATTAAAATAAAAATAGCTAAAAGCATAATCACATAACATCACACCATCAATTGAAGCAACCATATGGAAAACAAATAGCTTGCAACTCCCACATTAATCTGGTGGCCCAAACACCAAAGGAATTGAACTCTTGATGGTTAAACAATCACACCTCTCCTTCCTCCTCAATCATCGCTAGCTCCAATGAACATGTGTTAGAACCAAAGGAAATGATAAACAGAGCGATGGGAGAAGTCTTAATACAGTGGACTGTCAAAAAGTTTGTAAACATCTGATCTCCAAAATGATGTTTGTTGGTCGGCAACACTGTCGTTCGTTCACATCGTACTTCAAGCATGCGGAAGCTGCTCTAATACCATCTGATGCAAATTCGCAAATGCTGATTGCTTAGAACCAACAAACTCGCACGACAAAGTCTAAAGCTGCAGATGTCGGATTCATGTTGGTTTGCATTTGAAATGTTGGATTGCGGGAATATATCGGGGATATTTTAAAATGTTTGATTTTAATATTTAAAAACTTATTCATGTATATACACATTTTTTGTAAATATGTACAATTGTACATAAAATGTATGTTTATAAATTACGCAATAAATATATATACACACAATATATGTTTATAAATTACATATGAAAGTGACACCTATGGCAATAGACTGACATAAAAAAACAACAAATAAGAGGGAGACGAGAGAGTTGTCAAAGTAATCGCAGAGAGATACACAAAATGAAGCACAAAACAAAATATTGTCGCTGGGTCGCTTAAAATAAATGAAAAATATTTAATACTCTCGCCGATATATCAGCCTCGAAATATCATCCGATATATAGAGCGATATTTTCAAAAATGACATTTTGCTTAAAATGTCGATGTCATTGTTGAAGCCAGGAAAAATCTCAACCCCAGAATTCGGACCAAAGCCGCCTAAGATTACTGGCTCAGAAGCTAGATCAGACGGCAAAGATGACTAAAACGAAGAAACAGGTCAAACAGGACCCCAGATGTTGCGGCAGGAATGACCCACCACGTACCCGGATGCTCGAAAGGAGCAGCCCCTTCTCAACCAAGGATGGCTGAACTGGGTACGAGGGAAGCTAGCTGGCGAGGTCGCAAGGTCGCGATTCGCTCTCCAAGGAAAAGAAATCCAAAGATTTAGTCAGTATCCCGAAACTGAAGCGCGCGAGTATCCTGCCGAGGATTTCAAGTGCTCCACCTCGTACCTCTGGGGTCCTATTTATAGGCAAATCCAAGGAGAGGGGGGGTCATATTTATACCCCACCCCCCAGGCGACTAGGCGACTTCCAGAGGAGCTCGCACAGGCTGAGCGAGTATTTCTCCTAGTCGCCTATCTGGCGAGTATGCGAGGGGAGCTCGCCTATACTCGCTCAGGCCTTCCGCGATCTTAGGTGCTGACTTTGACTCCTGCTTTGACTTGTTGACCTTGACTTCTGCTGATCTGGCTGTGGCAGGGCCCACTCTCGACGAATACGGGTTGTACACAATCCCCGCTCTTTCTGAGCGACATCAGAGCTCGGAAATAAACATCCAATACTTATTTGGCGAGCTGCGCTGCCGAGTATCTGGGTTGCTCGCCTCTTGTGACTCTCTGTCGATCTCTATAAATAGGGGGAGCCTAGTTCTTTAGCCGGCTCTCTGGAACTCGCGCATAATGTCGAACGCTGAGAAGTTTCTTCATGATAGCCTCGCCGCGCTGACTGGTGTCATTGGCGTCACTAAGCCAAAACGGCCGCGCGAAGAGGATGTCGCTGCCGACTTACCCCCCCCCCCCCCCCCCCCACCCCCCACCCCCCCTCAAGAAGAAAAATATTAAAAAGTCCAAGAAGCATGTCCCCGGTGACGGTAGCTCGCCGCCACCTATTTCTCAAACCGCGGCTTCCTCCAGCAACCCCGTGCGCTCTGCCAGCACGCAACAGTTGCTCAGCGACCTGGGTCTTGACGACATCCCCAATGTTGTCGCATCTGATGCGAGCTTCCTTGACTCGCGCGACATCCCGGAGCTCACCACGACCCTGGCCCCGGAACTCGCCTCCACTCCGGCGCCACAGCAGGTTGAAGTCGTCGACCTGCCAGGTTGTCTTTTTTGTCGAGATGATTTCCTGTTCTGACGGTTGTTTCTATTGTCTGTTAACTTGATCATGCTACTCGCAGATTCTCCCTCGGGGGGCGCGGGCGTGGTTCTGAATGTCGCCCCTTTGAGCTCGGCGCCGCTTGCGCCCTTCCTGCCGGGAGGCCACCGAAGACCGCGCACACGGTGCGGATTAATATCGGCGCCAAAAGGACGGTTGAGGCATCGGTTCCTTCGGCGAGCAAGGAACCGTCGTCGAAGAATCCTCCGCCGAGGAAGACGACTCTGGCGAGCAAGGATCCTTTGCCGAAGGACCCTCTGCCCAAGAAGGATCCGTCGGCAAGCAAGGGTCTCCCGGCGAGTTCTGCGCTGCCTGTGAGAAGTTCTGCTCCGCCCGCCGCGAGTTCTGCACTGCTTCCGGCGAGGTCCTCTCTGCCTGAGGCGAGCTCCTCGCTACCCCCGCCGCCGCCTCTTACAAACGTCGCCACCATCCAGTCGGTGACTACATCCTTGCCGCTGCCGCCTCCTCTGGTCGCGCCTTCTCAAGTTGCCACGACGCGACTTCCTCCGCCTCCTCCGCTGAAGAATCCTCCGCCACCGGCGAGTTCGTCTCTTCCTACGCCTCCCTCACATCCCGCGGTCAGCAAGTCGGTCAAGCCGCGGCCGAGCTACTTCCCGCCAAGAAGCGCGGATTCTGGACAAAGGGCGCGGGCAAGGCAAGGCGGCCGAGCTCGCTGGTGGGCCATCGTCAAGCCGGCGAGATGAGCCAACTCGCGGATCCTCTCCTCGCCGATCTAGATCTCCTCGCCGATCTACGTCTCCTCGCAGCGGTATGTATCGTTATTGATGTGTATAGGGCGGCTATGCATCTTTGTCTAATCTGGCAACTTTCATTTGCTGTCAGATCGGCCGGCGACTCCAAGGGCGGCCTTCATCGATGTCATGGGGTTACCGGGCATGGAATATCGCTGTGTTGCCGCTCGCGCCTACCTGGAGTTGGAGAGCAAGTTTGACCAGCTGGCGATCTGCGAGCCTCATCGCCGAATATCATTGTTGGAAGTGCGGATGGCGAAGATGAAATAGCTCAAGAGTACGCTGGAGAGCTACGAATCCCGCTTCCACATGATAAAGGAGAATGATCGTCAACTGGCGATTAACAATCATCGCCTCCGTCTCGTCCTTGACGAGGTTGCCGGCATTCGCGCGAGTATGGGCTCTGTCGGCCGGTTGACCAGGATGGAGGAGCAATTGCGGCTCGGCGATGACGCGATGGCGATGGGACCGAGCACTTCCGGCGAGCGCGCGAGATGGGTTGGGTCGGGCGACATCCTCATCCCCCAGAGAGGCCTAGGCTTTAGAATTTTTTCTTTCTTTTTCTTTTTCTTTTTCTATTTGGAACTCGCCAAGTGCGACTTGATGAACATTTTTTGATTTTGTAATAAGCGTGCTTCGATCTCACACTATTATTTATTTTGTTTTCACTGTTTTCAATATTTGTGCGACATCTTGTCTTGATTGTGCCGAGTTTGTTCTGCAGGTTGCGATCATGCTTTCTCTGTTCTGTGCGACCTACGCAACGAAGTCAGATTACTCGCTTATGGTGCGACTTGGCCTGATACTCGTCGTAAGGATGGTATACCCCCCCCCCCCCCCCCCCGCGCCTATAAATAGAGGGGGTAGGTAGGACATAAGTACGTTGTTGCGTTTTTGACCTCCTAGCTCGCGAGTATCGTTTCCTGCTCGTGTGCTGCGATTTTGTTTTGCTCCTCGCTATTCCTTCTTCTTCTCCACTTCAAAAACTCGCAAAATGGTTGGAGACGACGCAAGTGCTCGCCGCCAAACCCATGCCGCCAACTTTGCGGATGCGGCTTTCAAGAAATCGATCACCACCGAGCGCGACCTAGAGAACTTTAGGGAAAGACTCCTCCCCGAGGGATACTCGGCCAGGCTCCCGAGCCGTAGCGAGCGACTCAACACCTTCATCGAGGGCGCGCTAGTTCTTCCCCTTCGCCACTTCGACGCCGGTCTGCGACTTCCGTTGTGGCCGGAGTATTGCGATATTCTCCGATACTTCGGCATAGTCCCAGCGCAAATCAACCACAACGGCGTCGCCATCATTATGGGGTTCCTTTGCTATCTGCGCGAGTAGAGGATCATCTTCGATCTTTCCGTCTTCCGCATGATATTCGCCTTCGCCGCGACTGCCGAGGGTGTGGTCTATTTCAGCAGCCATGTCTGCACCCTGGTGTGGACGGCGAACAAAGTACATCGGTGGAGCGCTATGTTAGTCGTCGTCGAGGGCGACTTTGGCGACGTCCAGGGAAGGCCGCACCAGCCTGCTGATGTCGCCTTCCTTCCACCGATACTGGAAGGTGCGCGCGAGCAACTCGTAGAATCGTTCCGAGGTCGCCGGTTCGATGTTATCTTTTGGCGGCTAAACGTCAACACGCTGTTCGAGGTCCACTACAATGAAGATAAATCTTAGCAAGGAACGTCTGTTGTATACTTGTCGCGATAGTCGTCTTTTTACATTACTCGGCCTTTTGCAGAGCCAAACGAGCTCCCGGCGAGGCCGCTTCCTCCAGCCAAAGAAGTCGTCACCTCGCTTTTTGAGCCCCACTCGTCGGCTGATATTGGCGAGAAGAAGAAAATCGCCAAGGGCAAAGGCAAAGCCAGGTCGCCGAGCCCCGCGACCAAGAAACAGAAGGTGTCGTCGCCGCATCTTGACGACCAGGATTCGCCGCTCCATGCTCGACTTCCCCACTTCCACCCTAATTTCAACCTGGGGCTGGGCGCGGTGGACGACTATGGTCGCCCATTGGTGACCTGGGCGTCAGACGAGCATCTGGTGACGTTGAGCACCAACCTCCCCTCGTGGGCAGAGGAAGGGGAGGACAAGGGGGAGGCCTTCGCCGTCCTCCACGCGATGTATGGGCGAGGCGATGCCGAGTCTATGCTGGATCTCAGCGAGGAGGAACTCGCCCAACAGGCAGTGTCACAACCCGCATTTCCTCAACGAGCATATCGTATCAGAGCAAGAGGAACTACGGGTTATGATGCCACGTCGTGCAGGGGATAACTGCACACGCTCAGGCAACTCTTGACGCTGACTTTACAAGTTGAAATTCCATAGTTATATGCAGGAAAACTTTTGGCTTCAATGGCCGTATCCCTCGGCCTTAGATAGTAAAATTGTCTTTGTACGCGGCGGAAATACTTTGTTTATTTATGATGAGCTCCTATATGCAGTCTAGAGTGATATTACTATAAGAACTCCTCTTTGTTTACGTCATTTGGAAAGTATGTGTTAGGTAAACAAAACATGTATGCATGATATACAATAGTACATATCATTAGTCAAAATAGCTAATGCAACCTACTAGAAAACCATCCCAAAAGCAGGTAGATATCACTCCACCCAAGTGAGTCACATTAGCAGTCTAGTTCATAATTTACACAAAAGAAAACCCACCAAATGGGCGCCAACAAGCTGACATGAACCCATTGGGGCACATGTATGTCTGTACAACAAAAAGAAGCACTACCTCGCCAAAGAAGTTCGGCAAGCTCCACAGCAACTCCACTAACCAACCGAGCCGCTCAACCGGCTACAACCTGCACCTGAGGCATTCAAGAAAGAATACATCAGCAATCATCCAAACTATACAAAAGAGAGCATAAAGTCTATAATGGATCAAGAAGGGGCTTACCGACCCCGTAGCAATGCTTCATACAAGTAAGAAGAGTGCATAAAACAAGTGGAAAACTCATCCAACACATATGCCAACCGCACCAAGTGCGTACAAGTTCATCAAATCATGCTCAAACCGCAGGAACAAAAGGCAAAACACCTGCCTTTTCCATCATTCATAGAACATGAACCTACTAGACAAGTGAAGCATAAGCAGCGGTTAAGTTCAATTTCGCAAGGGTCTTATCGGTGGCGGCCCTAAAGTGGAACGCACCAAACAAA
This sequence comes from Platanthera guangdongensis, assembly GCA_039583875.1. Taxonomy (NCBI): domain Eukaryota; kingdom Viridiplantae; phylum Streptophyta; class Magnoliopsida; order Asparagales; family Orchidaceae; genus Platanthera; species Platanthera guangdongensis. The sequence continues at coordinate 187,090,620 of CM077148.1, forward strand.
ACCAGCCCAAATTGGGGCCAAAGTGGTCTCTCTAACCACAAAAACAAAACCCGGTGGCCACAGGCTGAAACCACACCACCCCTTGCAAAATTCTCACACAAACGCTCCCGCCATGCTTCACGAATTCGCCTCACAAAACGCCCCAGAACCCAAGGTAACACGTTCCTTTCATCGGCCTTACACACGACTATCACTTTCCAACGTAGAGTGCGATAAGTACATAATTCACATGCTTTGTATCAGAGAAGAATCACATAAGAGAGTTTGATAAATACATAAATCACATGTTTGGAACATGAATCATACGTGTTTGATCAAGGAAGAATCGCATAAGCTATATGAACAGGAATCCAATTAGCTAGAACTACATGAATTAACCTAGCATAGATGTGATATCCAACAAAACTAAACATGGGAGAGCAAAGTCATTTAGCATAGGGAATTAGCACAAGGAATTAGCTACATGTATCAAATTAGCATATGGACCTTTGATAAAATAAACAAGAGGATTGATATTTACACTAATTAAGCATCATTTGAATCAAGAAGAACACACTAGGCAATTGCATCATAGGGAAATTTAAGAACACAAGAAACTAAAGCTAGGAAAGTGAAAGAGGAACACTAGCTATGTTGGCATAATTCATATCAAGAATGAAGATTGGCAAGGGTGGAGAACACCGCTTGCCTGAACTGAGACGATGTCGCGACGGCTGCTTCTCTTTTCTTCCTTGCCTTGCTTGCTCCCTTGCTCTCTTGCTTTCTCTTTGAGAAGGAAGAAGAAGATGAAGAAGAAGAGGAAAATGAGAAGGTAAAAGGAGAAGGAAATCTTGCTCTGATTTCGGTCTTTATTTCCTTCAGAACAAAGCTGAACCGTTCGATGCAGAATCAAGGAAATGAACGGCACAAAAAAAACTGGAAAAAGTCGATTTTCGGGCCGGTCACGCCCTGTGTCACGCCCGTGACACAGGGCGTGTACCATAAGCGGCGCCGAAAGTCGGCAAGTCCAAGTTTATCCACACGGTACACGGCCGGGTACACGCCCGTGACGGGTCGGTCACGCCCGTGACCGAGGGTGTGTAACCCGTGTCTCGACACCTCGTCGACAAAAAGTGTCGACACTCGACCCAGCATGACACGCCCTGTGACACGCCCGTGTCACAGGCCGTGTCCCCTCTCTCGATGACTCGACACTCGATACTCGACGCTCGATACTCGACGATCGACACTCGACACTCGACGAAGCGGGACACGGCCCGTGACACGCCCGTGTCACGGGGCGTGTACCCCATTCGTCGAGCTCAACTCGACGCAAGAAAAATTCGTCGAGTCAAGGAGGTCACGCCCAGGTCACGGCCTGGGTCACGCCCGTGTCAGGGGGCGTGTCTCGCACAAAACGACCATTTTTCCCTTTTGTGAAAAATGTCTCTGAGACGTCCTAGACCATTTTTGCCTTAAGAACTTTTTACCCCTTTTTTTTGTTTCCTGAACCAGCAACTTATTTTGAGCTACATTACCCGGGCGCGAAAAAGTGCAAGCATTCCCTAAGAGGCCTCACCGAGTCCCTCATTTGGACTACGGTTTGCTGGGGAATCGTGCAACTCGGGAACAAAACAGCCACTCGCAAGCCCGCGGGAAAAACCATGCTCACACTACAGTCAAAACCAACGTAACGCCCATCATGCGTACGCAATAAAAATCTGGGGCGTTACAGGCGGCCTGCTCGCTCGCACGAGCCGTCGAATTAAATCACTTTGCGGCGAGGAGGATGCTGGAGAGGACAAAAGCCTTGAAGATCGTCAGTAAGAAGGCGATCGATCTCGGCATGGAATCTACTCGTTGGCGAGATTATGAGGTAAATCGCCTCTACGCGCGATGTCAATGTCGCCATGTGTGCTTCTTTGGCTGACTCTGTTATCTGTTGCAGGCTGCCGAGATGGAAACCACCAAAAATCTCTCCGAGTATGAGGCGGAACTCGCCAAGTCTCGGGCTGATCTGGAGGCAGCCCAAATCCGCGCGGCAGAGATGGAATCTCTCCTGGCCATTTTAGAAGCCGTCGCGAGTTCCTCTGCTCCTCAGCCGCAGCCGGAGGACGATCCCCACTACGCCATCAAGCGATCTCGCATCCTGTGGGAGGAGAGGTCGTTGGTTCGCCGCGAAATAGCCCGCGCGGCAGGCAACGTCGTTCTTGCGAGGCTGAGGATTAGCGGGAAGCTCGACGAGGGGGAGAAGGAGTTCACAGTCGACGAACTCATCCCTGAGTTACTCGCCAAGACGGTCTCGCCAGATCGCCTGCCTTCACCATCGTCGGGCTCTGGCAGCCGCGGCAGTAGTGGCAGCAGTGGCAGCAGCGGCAGTGGCAGCGGCGAGGAGGAAAGTGATGAAAGCGGCGAGGAAGAGGACGCCGACATTGGAGATGAGGAATATCGGCCTGATACTGGCGACGATGAGTCCTAGTTGCTCGCTGATATTCCTCATACTCGCATGATAGCCGTCAGAGAACTTTTGTAACCAACACTGTAACTTGTAAAATTTTGAAATATTAACACAAGTTTGAATTACCACATTGTCGCCCTTTTTTCCTTCTCGCATGTTTGTTGATTGATGATGCTCGCTACGCTCATAGGCTCAGGGGAGAACGAGTGCTCGCGACGTTTTGCTCGCACGTCGAGATCATTGATAATCGCGTAGTTGATACTCGCACGACCGTAGTCGTTCTTCATAACTCGCATCCTGGTACTCGCCCGTAGCTACTCGCTATCCAAAACTCGCACTTTGCTATGTCGTACTCGCATCTTCGATGATGCCTTCGTGCAAACTCGCCCCAATGCTGCTCGCATCATCCCACCGAGAAATTTGGTCTCACTCGAGGAGGTCGTTGTCCAATGCGCAGGAGAGGGGCTCGTGCAGGGACTTGGACTTACGGGGACCTGCCACTCGAGGATTTGAACATTGTTGGAGTCGACAGCTCTCAGGAGTCTTACTCGACTGGAGTGGTGTAGGTCGACTCGGGGAGGCAAGTAGTCGGTCTGCAGGAGAGGAGCTCGTACAGAGGTCTCGGACTACGGCATCACTCCAGCGAGGAACTCGATCTCACTCGAGGAGGTCTGCGGCCAATATGCAGGAGAGGAGCTCGTGCAGGGACTTGGACTTACGGGGACCTACCACTCGAGGACTTGAACATTGTTGGAGTCGACAGCTCTCAGGAGCCTTGCTCAACTGGAGTGGTGTAGGTCGACTCGGGGAGACAAGTAGTCGGTCTGCAGGAGAGGAGCTCGTACAGAGGTCTCGGACTACGACATCACTCCAGCGAGGAATTCGATCTCACTCGAGGAGGTCTGCGGCCAATATGCAGGAGAGGAGCTTGTGCAGGGACTTGGACTTACGTGGACCTACCACTCGAGGACTTGGGCATTTTTTCCTGCTGCTTTAAGAATTTGAAGAATTTGAAAATGATTAAGCGCATCGATATCTTTGAGGGTGAAGAAATCAGAAATCGAACGACGATCTTGTCGACATCGAGTTGGGAGGTTGGCGTCCAACCCTGTTCCTGATAGTTCCTCCAGTCGGAGGAGAGATGCAATCGGGGGTAGCTAGGCCGACATGCAAGGGGGGAGCTGATCTCGGCCGTCAGTGCAGGGGTCCGGTCTTACAAGGGCGCTTATATCCCGACGCATCGTCCCATCGTCCGAACCAGGCTATCCACGAGAAACAGGTCGAAGGCACGTTTCCCAATCCAACCGTTGTGATCGCTCTCAGCTCTGCCGACTGGCTATAAGCGCAAATGCAAGAGCGAGGGGTTGTGTCTTTCCGAGGGTCCTCCCGGACGCACTCGCGACTAACATATTCTCTTGGGCCTATCATGGCTCCCTGGCTACTGGAGGGGAAGCCTGGCCAGGTTGATCCTTCCTCAAATCCAAGAGGTTGGGGTCCAGACCTGTTCCCGCTAGTTCCTCCAGTCGGAGGAGAGATGCAGTCGGGGGTAGCTAGGCCAACATGCAAGGGGGGAGCTGATCTCGGTCGTCAATGCAGGGGTCCGGTCTTACAAGGACGCTTATATCCCGAGGTCTCGTCACATCGTCCGAACTGGGCTATCCAGGGGGAACGAGTTGACGGCCAACTTCTTGGATCGATCTTGAAGTAAAACCTTGAGTTCCCAGAAAGCTTGCGATAAAAAACAAGATGAATAGAAGAAGAATAGTTGTCATTGCATATATGTAAAAGTATGTATAAACAAAATACATCATTGGCAGCTAAGGATAAAACCTTTTCAGGTCATCCCCGCTCCAAGTACCTCCCAGCCGCTCTCCAACCTGATCCTGCAGATAATAGCCCCCGGTGGACAAGGCTTCCTGGATAATGAAGGGACCTTCCCAATTTGGATGCAGCTTGCCCACTGTTGCTTCTCTTCCTGCGGCGTGTACCTTTTTCATAACCAGATCTCCGGCGAGAAAATGCTTTAGGCGGACATTTTTGTCGAAGTGCTTCGCCATGCGCCGTTTGATCTCCTCTTGGCGGATGGAGGCCAAGTCACGAAGCTCTTCCACGAAATCCAGTGAGAGTCTTTGGGCGTCCTCATTTTCCAAGCGCCATTCTTCGCCACCATCTCTAGCTGTTATAACTCTCGGGCTCCAAACCTCGAATTCCACTGGGATGAGTGCCTCAGACCCGTGGGATAACTTAAAAGGAGTTTCCCCCGTGGCCGAGTTTGGAGTTGTCCTCAAAGCCCAGAGAACTGAGGGGAGCTGCTCCGCCCAGTTGCCTTCAAGTTGGTGACTTTCTTCTTCAGAAGGTTGATAATCAACTTGTTGGAGGCTTCCACCTGTCCGTTGTTGCGAGGATGATGCACAGAGGCGAATCGAAGATCTGTCCCGAGCTGCTTGCAGAAGTCCTCTAACTCTAAGCTAGCGAACTGCGGCCCGTTGTCGGTGACGATGGCCAGAGGAATCCCGAACCTGCATGCAATTTCCCCCCAAATGAAGTTCTTCACGATCTGCGATGTGGTCTTGGCCAAGGCCTTTGCCTCGATCCACTTGGAGAAGTAGTCGATCATGACAAGCACGAACTTTCTCTGCCCGCTGGCCTGAGGAAAGGGGCCGATCAAGTCCAGTCCTTAGATGGCGAAGGACCATAGAGCAGTGATCGAGCGAAAGTGCTGAGCTGGCTGTAGTTGAAGAGGCGCAAAGAGCTGGCACTGGAGGCACTTTTTGGAGAAGGCCTCCGCATCCTTCCTAATGGTGGGCCAGAAGTACCCATGCCTTAGAATCTTTTGTTCAAGAGTCTGAGCCCCCGAGTGACTGTCGCACTCTCCTAAGTGAATCTCCTCCAGGATATGAGGTACTTCAACCTCTGACAGGCATCGAGCCAGAGGGCCTGAAATGGTCTTGCGGTAGAGTTCTCCTTCTTGAAGCAAACAGTAGGCGGCTTTGTAACGAAACTTCCTCTGGTCTCCTTCGCTGGCAGGTATCTGACCCGTTGCTAGGAAAGAAACGAACGGATCCCTTCAAGATGTCCTCTGCTCGATATTCATCATCTCCCCTTCCTCGATAGATGGTCGGAAAAGTTCAGTCACGATCCCCCCAGCTCGAGGGCCGTATTTGGCAAGATAGTCCGCTTCTGAATTCTCCTCTCGGGGCACGTGCTCGACAAAGAAAGATTGAAACCCCCCAATCAGACCTTTCACCTTGATCAAGTACCGCTGCAGAATCGGGTCGTTCACCGCGAACTCGCCTCTGATCTGGGAAGCAACTACCATCGAGTCGGTGAAGGCCCTGATATCTCGAATCCCCAACTCCTTGGCGAGACGCAAGCCGGCCATCATGGCTTCGTACTCCGCCTGATTGTTGGTAACTGGGAAGAGAATCTCGATTGCTTCCTCGATCCTGGTTCCCTGAGGGCTTACGAGCACGACTCCGGCTCCCACAGAATATCGGCCCGAAGCCCCATCCACAAACATCTTCCAAGACACCGTGCTAGAAGAGCCTTCCTCTCCCTCCACCTCGGCCGAGAAGTCGGCGAGGAAATCTGCCACCGTCTGCGCCTTGATTGCCACCCTTGGAGAGTAAGAAATATCGAACTCGCTAAGCTCCACCGCCCACTTTGCCAGCCTGCCAGAGTGCTCCACTCCATCCAGGATACTCCGTAGAGGATGATCGGAGACGACCCTGATGGAGTGAGCTTGAAAATACGGACTGAGTCTTCGAGCCGAAACCACCAAAGCGAACACCAGCTTCTCCAAAATAGGGTACCTCGTCTCCGCCTACCGCAGCACTCTACTAACATAGTAGACAGGAAGCTGCCTCTTGCCTTCCTCCCGAACCAGCACCGAACTAACTGATTCCGCCCCGACTCCCAGGTAGAGGAAAAGATCTTCATTACCCTGCGGCCCCTGGAGGAGAGGAGCTTGGGTTAGCTATTGCTTGAGCTTTCTGAAAGCCTCATCGCACTCCGTCGTCCACTCGAACTTCTGATTTCCCCGAAGGGTCTTGAAAAACGGAGAGCACTTCTCCCCTGCCTTGTACAAAAAACGGCTGAGGCCTGCCAGCCTTCCAGTCAGCCTTTGAACTTCCTTAGGATCCCTTGGCGACACCATCTCCAGAATGGCCTTCACCTTGTCTGGATTAGGTTACACCCCCCCTGGGAGTGAGGAGGTGACCTAGAAACTTTCCCCTTCCTGCACCGAAGACGCACTTGGCCGGATTGAGTCGCATCTTGTACTTCCTCAGGGTAGCAAAGGTCTCCACCAGATCTGTTATATGCTCTGCGACGCTTTTGCTCTTGACGAGGAGGTCATCTACGTAAACCTCCAAGTTCTGCCCCTTCTGCCCCTTGAAGAATTGATCCATCATCCTCTGGTAAGTGGCGTCTGCATTCTTGAGCCCGAAGGGCATCATCTTGTAGTTATAGCAGCCGTCGCTGGTTATGAAAGAGACGTCCCGGCAGTCTGGGGGATGCATCCGGATCTGGTGATATCCTAAAAAAGCATCAAGAAAACTAATCACAGGAAACCCGACGGCGGAATCAACCAGCGCGTCGATTTGAGGCAAGAGGTAGCAATCCTTCGGGCAAGCTTTATTCAACATTGAAAAATCGATACATAAACGCCAGCCCCCTCCAGGCTTTTTCACCATTACCACATTGGAGACCCAGCCTGGATACTGGATCTCCGAGACAAACCCTGCCTTCAGCAGCTTCTCCACCTCTTCCCTGATAGGCTCGGCCAGCATAGCGGCACTCTTCCTCTGCTTTTGTCGAACTGGAGCCACCGCGGGGTCCAGGTTGAGTCGATGACAAGCAACATCGGCGTCCACCCCCGGCATCTCGGTGGCGCTCCATGCAAAGACATCAACATTGTCCTGCAGGCAAGCAGTCATCTCCATCTTCCCCCCGAGCGGCAAGGATCCTCCCACCTTCAGCAGTCCCGGCTCTCCTCCTCGAGAGGTCACCTCTATCTCCTCCACCTCCTCAGCAGCACACAACCCTTTTTCCTTCTCCGACAACTCCTCCATCTTCTCCGCGTCACCCATCCAGCTGATGGTGCTGACGGCATTCAAGTAGCACTCCCTGGAAGCCTTGGCATCTCCCATGATCCTGATCTGCACATCTCTGCGGCAGTACTTCAGGCACTGGTGGTACGACGACGGAACGGCCCTGAAGTAGTTGATAAGAGGCCGCCCGAAGATGGCGTTATAACCGCTCGGCGCATCGACGATGATGAAGCGGCATCGGATCGACGTCCCACCGAGTGTAACTAGCAGCTCCACTGCTCCCTCCACCTCTTTCTTCTCTCCTGAGAAGCCAAAGAGCGGTCCATCTGCAGCTTGGACCCGGGACGCTTCCACCTGAAGCCCGACGAATGTTCTCTTGAAGATGACATTCACCGAACTCTCGTTATCCGCGAGGATTCGGCCGACGGTGAAGTCCTCGATGGCAGCTTGGATCACCAGGGCGTCATGGAAGGGGTTCTCATTCCCCAGCATATCTTCCTTCGAGAAGGTGATCTCCTCTAATGGCGGCGGGGTCTGCGATGTCGAAGCGACGTTCTTCCGATAGATCTGGTGAAGAATTCCCTTGCGGGAAGCTCCAAGCCCGGCCCCTCCATTAATCACACCTACATGCCCACCTCCTGGGCCATGTATTACTTCCCCACGAGTCCCCAGATCGACTCGATCCTCATTCCTCCTCCTTGTTGGAGCTTGGAATGCCACCTGCCCCACCGGGGCCTCCTGCCTTTGTTGCTCTCTTTCCGCCGCTCCTGCCTCCAGCCTCCTCCTTGCTTCCCAAAACTCGGGGCAAGCCAAGGTCCCGTGCCCCTCTACTCGATGAATATCGCAGTAAAGGGGAATCGCCGCCTCCTGGCGCATCGCTCGCTGCTCCCTCCGACGCCACTTGTTGTGGTCATTGTCTCCCTTCTTCCTCCTCCTCGGCCTCCCTCCTGCCGATTGCCATTCCTCCTGTCTTCTTGGGCGTGTTACCTTGTTGGTGCTCTACACTGGGGGCGATTCTCTGGATACTGGAATCGTCTCTCCCCCTTCCTCCTTCTCGGGCCTCCGCTGATCTCCTCTCTTCCCTCCTCTGAGGCCTCTCCTGCCTCTTTTCTTCAATCCTCTTGGGTTCCTCTCTCCTCTTCCTCTCTTCTCTCCTTGGCTCTTCCTTCTTCTTCTCCTCCTTCCTTTCTGGCGTCCTCCTTGACCTCGACCCCGAAGGTCCTGCTCTTCCCCTCTCCACCGTGATCTCCTCATCTAGCCTTGCTAAGAAGTCCTTGTTCTTCTCCTCTCCGCGAACAAAAGTGTTCGTCTTCTCTATCATCTCTTCAAAGGATCTCGGGGGATTGGACCCCATCTCCAGACTGAACAGCCCTTGCTTCAACCCGAACTTAAGGGTCACCATCAAGGTAAAACTTTCCACCTCTTCCACCTCCAGAATCTCCTCTTGAAAACGGTCGATATAGTGCCCCAAACTCTCGTGTTGCCCCGGGACGATTTTGAAGAGGGTTGTCGTTTCCTTCTTCCTCTTCTTCGATGTCGCGAACCTCGCCATGAGGCCCCGACGCAGATCTGAGAAGTAGTACACGGACCCTGCCGGTAGTTGATGGAACCAATCCCGAGCATTTCCCTTGAGAGTGATGGAGAAGAACTTGCACTTGAAGGCATCGGACATGTTACGAATGGAGACGACGTCCTCAAACCACTGGAGGTGTCTGACAGGATCGTCTCTGCCGAAGTAGTAAGTAAGAACGGGTTCCCTAAACCCTTCTGGAACTGGGGCGGAGAGGATCTCGTCACAGAAGGGGCCCCTCCCTCCCGGGCGGTGACGAGTTTCATCCTCGCTGGAGACGTCATACTCGTTGTAGTGTCGAGTATCTCTGAACCTCGACGACGACATTGGATCCCGAAAACGGACCCCTTGGCTGCTCGCCGGATAAAGTCGCGACTGCATTGGTCGCTCTTCCCTTGCCCAAGCGGGCTCCTTTCCAGCTCGCCTCGGCGGCGCTTCCTCTTCTAGCGGTGTCAGGCGATGGGGAGAAGTCGTCGTGACCTCTGGGCGCTGAGCGAAACCGGTGAGAATGGTTTGCTCGATCTTACTCGCGAACTCTTCAAACGCGGCCACTGTCACAAACTCGCCACCTCGCGCGGCGTCTCCTCCTACTGCCGAGTTGCCGACCAACTCTCCTTGCTCGCCACCAATGGCCATCTCACTCAACTTCTAAACTTTCCTCCTTGACTGCAATCCACGCTCACCGCACCAAGTGTTGAAGCCAGGAAAAATCCCAACCCCGGAATTCGGACCAAAGCCGCCTAAGATTACTGGCTCAGAAGCTAGATCAGACGGCAAAGATGACTAGAACGTAGAAACGGGTCAAACAGGACCCCAGATGTTGCGGCAGGAAGGACCCACCACATACCCGGATGCTCGAAAGGAGCAGCCCCTTCTCAACTAAGGATGGCCGAACTGGGTACGAGGGAATCTAGCTGGCGAGGTCGCAAGGTCGCGATTCACTCTCCAAGGAAAAGGAATCCAAAGATTTAGCCAGTATCCCGAAACTGAAGCGCGCGAGTATCCTGCCGAGCATTTCAAGTGCTCCACCTCGTACCCCTGGGGTCCTATTTATAGGCAAATCCAAGGAGAGTGGGGGTCATATTTATACCCCCACCCCCCCGGGCGACTAGGCGACTTCCAGAGGAGCTCGCACGGGCTGGGCGAGTATTTCGCCTAGTCGCCTACCTGGCGAGTATGCGAGGGGAGCTCGTCTATAGTCGCCCAGGCCTTCCGCGATCTTAGGTGCTGACTTTGACTCTTGCTTTGACTTGTTGACCTTGACTTCTGCTGATCTGGCTGTGGCAGGGCCCACTCTCGACGAATACGGGTTGTACAGTCATGACATTTTCTCCCCAAATTTTTTATGCCGGACAATATATCGGCCGAATCGACAACTTATATAAAAATATATTGACGGCTAGTGACATGAAGTTGCAAATAAATTTCAGCATACATCAATTGCATGTTTAGATGAAATCGGGTATTATAAGGGAGATATTTGACACTTTGCCAAATCTTAGGGGTTATGTGACAGATCCTAAACTCAAGAGGTAAAAAAAATGCATATACAAAGGACCTATGCATATCTGTATGGTGCATGAAAAGTATCAATTAAATAGGCTTAATCTGATGTAAAATAACTCTGAGGTAAACAATTTAAATAATAATAATAATTCTGAAGATGCTGTCAAGCTACATACATCATTGAGGAAGTGTAGACATCTGCAAATTATTGTCGAAGTTTACGTCAGATATCTCCAAGGTGTCTATAGAATTTCTCCTCGAGCGCTCCAAAGAAGTTGCCTCATAAATACCTAAAAAAAGGCAAATTTGATGGTTTCAGTTAAAAAAATACAATAGTGTTGATGGATGGAGATCTTCTCCATTTAGACCAAATGGATAGATCCATTTGATGGTCAAAATCCTCTCTTTACTTATCTAAGGGTATACATTTTTTTGCATATATAAAAAATATAATAGAATGAGATTAGTTAATCCATTGGATCCCTGAGAAAGGATATTGACCAACAAATAGATACTATCCATTTATGCTCCGTTTGGGGGGACTTATTTTCACCGGTCAAGCGGTATACATTTTTTTGCATATATAAAAAATATAATAGGATGAGATTAGTTAATCCATTGGATCCCTGAGATTAGTCCCGGTTCATGCGGTCGTTACCGCTTGACCGGTGAAAATAAGTCCCCCCAAACGGAGCCTTAGTCTCAAATGGATAGGATCCTAGTACATCGAAGATAGAGAATGGCAGTGATACAAAGAATTGAGATTACAAGTAACATGAAAGAGAGAGTGAGTAGGGGAAAATATTTATTTCAAATAAGGATTTCAACACAATGAGACAATAGCAACTTAAAGTTTTTAATAACCCTGAAAATGAGAAGAGAATACTTTTTTACATTGTGGTTTAGATTTATTTAAAATCATCATTTTTAAACAATTTGGGTTTTTAATGGGTTGGAAATGCAATTATGTTTAGGTTTTTAAGAAAAAATATCAGTTTAGGGTCGTATAAACTTAGGCTTTGTTTGGCGCGGTGTTTTTTCTCCGGTGAGTTCGGTCAAAAACACCATTGTCATAAAATATATGCTTGACATGACAACGGTTGTGACCGCCACCCAAAAAAAGAACTAATTTTGAAGATAAAAGTGGATGGAGTTCCTTAGGGCTTAGGTGAGGTTGGGCATTCATGAATGACAGTTCATAACCACCGTCACGCCAAACGGAGCCTTAGTTGTGAGATTTCATTTTTGTCTGGTCATAAAATTTTCTACTCATTTATGTTCAAATAAAAGTTGGCTATAAATGAGTCCAAATGACTAGAAATTTTATTTTTTTTCCTTAAATGCACAAATGTTTCAAAAATGATAAACGAGTAAGCCAATTTTGGAAAGCAATGATAACTCCTTCATCCAAAAAATTGCAATAGAACTGGTGATTGCATAAGCAAAATGCTCATCAGCATTTAGCTTGTTCAAATGTTAGGCAAGATAAAGAAGAAGAACAAGGTGATGATTTATACCAAATGCTAGAACGGAAGAGCATATCAGAAAACCGAACAGAGAGAAATCCATTTTGTAGGATATCTCCATAACAACGATAGAGCCTGTAGCAACCAGTAAATGTCTTGGAGAGGAGAAAACAAGATGCAATCTGCAAATTGGAAAAAGATTATAAGATAAAAACAGATAAGTATCTAAAAAGATAAAACAACTATACTAGAGAAGCTTGAACAAATAAGAGTTATATGAGAGAAATAGACTGTTGGAGATAAAGTATTTGTTATCTTGCGTTATTTTATATTTTGTCCGCCTTTTCCATCTCATTCCCCACTCCTATATCATCAGGAGTGGTGCAGAATAATAATTAGTTCTCTCTTTTCAATACACAACATGGTATCAGAATAATAATTAGTTCTCGTACCTCCTCCCGATACCACCGACTCTACCAGATCCTGCTTCAGCAACAACTCCCAGTCGCGATTCTGTTGTTGATCCCTCCCGCGATCACTCTCTACGCCTGATTCTTTCGCTCCTGGGCGCACGCCCGCATCTGCCTAAGCTCGCACACGAAGCGCCTGTTTTGTCCGCCCCTTCTAGCCGCATCCTCTCCTTCCGCTGACACCAGCCGCTCCTTCCAGCGCCTCCAGCCAACAGTTACATCTGTTTCGCAACAAGCGGGAGGTTCTCTCCCGTCCTCTAGGGGAGCCGGTGTCATGGGCTCTTGATTTCCCCTTTTCAGCGTTCCCTCTTTTTTTCCTTCAATCACTATTGGAGTTATGGTTCCATTCCCTCTTTCTATGAGGGCGATCCTTATTTTGTCACACCCTTTGTGGTTCCGTGTGCCTTCACCTCGATTTCTATTCGAGATTTTTTTGTCTCAGAAAGTTACTTGCTTCAAGCTTCATGGCATCCTGGCTTCCCTTCTCCCGGAGGCAGCCTTGCACCCCGTGGTGGTCGTGGCTCTAGACAGTCCCAGAATAGATCATCTCTATCCAGGTCTGTACACTTGTCTGATGGTGTGGAGGACACTTCTGTTCCTCACTCTCTGAATTCAAATGCGGCTCCTCCTGCTCTTTCTGCTGGAGAAATCCCGGCTTTCCGTCGCTTGATGCATAGTCCCCCTGCTTAGTAGTTCAGTTCATCATCCTCCCTTACTCTCTGGCTTTCCAGCTCATTCGGCTTCCACTCTCATGTCCTCACAGTGGATCATTGACTCTGGAGCTACTGACCACATGACTGGGTCAGCCACAGGTTTTGTGTCTTATACTCTCATGTCTGGCCAAGACATGGTGAGTATTGCTGATGGATCTCTCTCCTCCATTGCTGGGAAAGGATCTATTCCTTGCTCCTCCCTTACTCTCTCTTCTGTTCTTCATGTTCCTGTATTCACTCGAAATTTTGCCTATTAGTCATTTGACTAACTCTATGAACTACTCAATAACTTTTTTTCTCATCTCTTGTGTTTTTTGGGACCTGAAGATGGGGACGGTGATTGGCTCTGGTAGACTGTGCAATGGGTTATATGTGTTCAACCCTTCCACCTCATATTGCTCAAGCCTCATCCAGTTTCCAAAGGCTCATCATATTAATCGGCTCTCTGATTTAGAAGCCTGGCACTGTCATCTTGACCATCCCCCCGTCTCTACTATGAATTTTTGCTTCCTACTATGTCTACTACTCGGTTTAATAGCTTTTATTGTGATGTATGTTAACTTGGTAAACATCATCGTAGTTTTCTTCCACTTATGTCTCCGCGAAACTCTGTTCACTTTGCTCTTATTCATATTGATGTTTGAGATCCTAGTCCTAATGCATTTATTACTGGTTGCTCCTGATTTGTTTTGTTTATTGATTATTACTCTTGTTGTACTTACGTGTATTTGATGAAGCATAAAAGTGACGTGTTTTCCCTTTTTCAACGCTTTCATATGATGGTCACTACTCAGTTTAGTGCTACCATTAAGGTCTTGCGCAGTGACAATGGTCGTGAGTATATTGACTCCCGTTTTGAGAAATACCCGAGTGATCTTGGTATTATACATCAAACTTCATGTGCATACACTACAGCTTAAAATGGGGTTGCGGAGCACAAGAATCGGCACCTCCTTGAGGTTACCAGATGTCTCCTTCTCCAGATGCACCTACCGAAATATTATTGGGGTGATGTGATCCTCACTGCTCCCTGCCTCATCGATCGCATGCCTACTCTTGTTCATGGGTTTCAGACTCCTCTAGCCACACTCGGAGTTAGTCTCACTTCTCTCTCGCCTCGTATCTTTGGGTGGGTGTGTTTTGTGCACATCCATCGCAAAACCAAACTCGACCTCCGGGCTCTACGGTGTGTTTTTATTGGCTACTCACCTACCCAGAAAAGCTATAAGTGCTTTCATCCCATCACCAAATGAACATTTGTCACTATGGATGTCACATTTTGGGAATATAAAGCTTACTATGGGACCTCTCTTCAGGGGGAAACAAGTACTATAGAAGTGAGTTCCCCTGCTTCTATTCGCTTGTTTATTCCCCCCTGCTTTTGCTCCCTTGCATAGTTTTCCTCCTATCCCTAGTGATTTGGCGATGCCTCTTCCTCCTATGCCTCCTCCATTGCAGGTTTACTCTTGTCGACGACGGGCACGAACACACGGACCTTACCCACACTACTTGGGCACCACTTGATCCATCTTCCGGTACTGACAGAGGTAATTGTATTTCTACTCAGCATCCTCTTTCTCATTTTGTGATCTATGACTATTTGTCTCTTTCACATAGAGCATTTGTCACCTCCTTGTCTTCCATATCTATTCCCTGTTCTTGGCAGGAAGTTCTTAAGCATAATGAATGGAAGGCTGCTATGTTCGAGGAAACGGTGGCCCTTGACAAGAATCATACTTGGGATCTTGTCCACCTGCCTAAAGGGAAAACCGTTGTGGATTGTAAATGGGTAGTCTCTCTGAAGCAGAACTCCCAAGGCCTGGTTGAACGGTACAAAGCTAGGTTGCTTGCTAGAGGATGCACTCAAACAGCGGGCATCGACTATCAGGAGATATTTGTTCTGATTGCTAAAATGAATTCAATCTGGATATTGCTTTCATGTGTCGTGTGCAAAGGGTGGAGCCTCAGTCAGTTGGATGTGAAGAATTGATTCCTTCACGGTGATCTTGAGGAGGAAGTCTGCATGTTCCTGCCTACAGATGTTCTTCCAAAAGAGTTAGCAGGGAAAGTTTGCAGGTTGAAGAAAGCTTTGCATGGCTTGAAGCAGTCGCCTCGGGCTTGGTTCGAGAGATTTCGCTGGGCAATGATGTCCTTCGGGTACAGGCAGAGCAATGCAAACCATACCTTGTTTGTAAAACACCGACATGGCAACGTGACTGCCCTTATTGTGAATGTTGACGATATAGTGATAACTGATGATGACACAGAGGAGATTACGAACTTAAAATCTAGGCTTCCAAAGGAGTTTGAAGTGAAGGAACTTGGGACTCTCAAATATTTTCTTGGCATCGAGGTGGCCGGATCCAGACATGGGATTTTTATATCTCAAAGGAAGTGCATTCTGGATCTATTGGAAACAATTGGAATGATTGGGTGTAGACCCGCTGATACCCCAATTGAAGCCAATCACAAGCTTGGTAGAGATGGTGGAGAAATGGTTGATGACATACCAGGTTTCCAGCGACTGGTGGGGAAACTTATCTATGTCTCTCACACCCGTCCGGATATCTTATGTTGTGGGCGCTCTCAGCCAATACATGCGCTCACCGAGATCATATAATCTTGATGTTGCATACAGAGTCCTGAGGTATCTCAAATCTTCTGCAGGCAAGGACATACTGTTTACACCCAGTGAGGCATTAACGATAGAAGTTTACACAGATGCAGACTGGGCAAATTCTACTGATGATCGACGATCTACATCAGGATATTGCTCCATTGTTGGGGGCAATCTTATGACCTGGAGAAGTAAGAAACAACATGTCGTAGCTAGATCCAATGTTGAGGGCCTGAGGCAGAGTTCCGGGCAATGGCGCCTGGGATATGCAAAGGGATATGGATTCAGTCGATTATGAGGGACTGGGGTGTGGAATGTGGTGGTCCAATCAGGATCTAACGTGGCAGTAAAGCCGCTATTAGCATTGCCCACAACCGAGTTCAACATGACCGTGCTAAACATGTGGAGATCAACGGGAACTTCATTAAGAAGAACATAGTAAGGGGAATGGTGTGTACCCCTTTTGTCCCATCAAACCAGAAGTTTGCAAACGTGCTTACTAAGGGATTGAGTCGGTGCTTCTTTGACAAGATTTTGGGCAAGTTGGGCATGGTTGACATCACACGCCCAACTTGAGGGGCAGTGTTGGAGATGCCCTATTTGTTATGTCGCATTATTTTATATTTTGTCTGTCTTTTTTGTCTTGTCCCCTATACTCATCTCCCACTCCTATATATTCAGGAATGATGCTAAATAATAATTAGTTCTCTCTTTTCAATAGACAACATAGACCCTAAACAAGGCTATCACACTAGAGCAATTTCAATGTCAATTCCCAACCATGGTACCGCAACGGTGTAAAATCAACATTAAATGACAAAAGGGTGGTTCAAGTAATAACTAAGTAATATGTGAACTACTGTGGCTGAGAATTACTGTAGAAGATTTAAATACCCATATTCAGCCAGTGCTTCATGGTTCACAAGCAACACAAGGAAAATGTCTCTTCTTCTTCTTCTTCTTCTTCTTTTTTAGGCTTGCTTTAGGCGTGAACTTGTGATTCATGGCTTTAGGATATCAATTGCTTTAGGCATGAACTTGTGATTCATTGTTGATTGCTATGGTTCATGAAGGTTTGCCGAATGCTAGAGTTGTGATTCCTTCTTCTTCTTCTTTTGTGATCTGTAATGTTCTGCTTAGGCTTTAGGATATCAATTGTTTTAGACATGAACTTGTGATTCATTGTTGATTGCTAGGCGTGCACAAAAAAACCGGTCCCAACCGGTTCGGTTGGGACCGGACCGGTTGGGACCGGACAGAGACCGGTCCCAGTTAGGACCGGTCCGGTCCCGGACCGGTCCTGTGGTCCCTGCCAGTCCCTCTAAAAAGGGTAAAAACCGGTCCCGGACCGGGACCGGTTTCGGGACCGTTTTAAAGAGCCGTTAAGGCTCTTTTAATAGAGCCGTTAACGGCTCTATTAAAAGAGCCTTAACGGCTCTTTTAATGAGAGCCGTTCGGCTCTCATTAAAAGAGCCGAACGGCTCTTTTTATGAGCCTGCCATGTGGCAGGCTCATCTATAGAGCCGAACGGCTCTATAATTTTAAAAAAAAAAAAAAAATTTATTTAACCCCCCCCCCCTCTCATTTGTCTCTCTTTCTCTCTCTCACTATCTCTCTCACTATCTCTCTCACTCTCTCTCTCACTCATATTCGTATTTAATGGCTTCCTCCTCCTCCATGCCGGCGTCCTCCTCAGCGTCCGTCGATCATGAGATCGTTGAGCACCGGCATAAAGCGGCGGTATGGGATAACTTCGATAAAGTGCGGATCGGCGGCGAAATTAAGGCGAAGTGCAAACATTGCGCGAAGCTTATGGCCGCTAATAGTAGCAACACAACGCTCGCCCGACACAACAAATCGTGTCTTTCCAAACAAGCCCCGTCGGAGGCCAACCAAGCTCAAATTTCGACGACCGGGCACATTTGGACGTATGACCAAGCTCGGCAACGGGAGCGACAAATGGAGAATGTCATCAAAAGCGGACTTCCGTTCAACCACTACGACAACGACGAAATGATGTCTTACATACACGAAGCACTTCAACCAAAATATCAACAGGTAAGTCGTACTACAACTCGACGTGATGCTTTACAAGCTTACCTGCAATCAAAATTATTTTTACAAAATTTTTTTGAAACATTCGACGGTCGAGTTAGTTTAACGAGCGACGTTTGGACTAGCGGTTTAGTTGACGGTCTTTCGTATATTTGCATAACTTGTCACTGGGTCGATCCCGATAGTTGGGAATTAAATAAACGTATAATTTGTTTTGAAGGTTTTGAATATCCGCACACCGGTAAAGCTATTTATCAGGTGATTATTAAGTGTATTAGAGATTTTAAAATAAAAGATAAAATTTTAAGTATTTCGTTTGATAACGCCTGGAATAATAATATGGCTATTAAATATTTGATTAATGATTTGGAACCTATGCTAGATGGTATTTTTTTTCATACACGTTGCGTATGTCACGTTCTTAATTTAATTGTGCAAGATAGTTTAAATTTTATGAAAAATTATGTTATTAAAATACGTACTATGTTACGAGTTATTTATAGTTCAAAACGACGAAAACAAGATTTCAAAAAATTTGTTATAGCACAGGGTAAAAAATTTTTGGGTCCATCTTATGATATGTCGGTACGATGGAATTCCACGTACAAAATGTTAAAACGGGCTTTGTCACAAAAATCGTTATTGATAAAATTTTATAATAGTGTAGAAGAATCACATGATTTAGATGCGTCAGATTGGGCTATAATCGAAGATTACGTAAATTTATTAGAAAGTTTTTATCGGGCAACAACTATTTTATCTGGCGTTTATTATCCTACTAGCTCGCTTGTTATTGAAAATTTTTTATTAATTACTGAAACGTTTAAAACTTACAAAATTAACCCAATTTGGCGTCCGTTAATATTAGTAATGGAGGAAAAGTTTTTAAAATATTATACGCATATGCCACCTATGTTTTCTTGTGCTGCGGCTTTAAACACTTTAATGGGTGTAGACGGTGTTGAAAATTTTATAGAGGAAATTAATCGAAATTTAGAGTTAAACGAATCTTCTAGTGATTTTCACAACGTTAGTGTTGCAAAATTTAATTCTGATTTTACTCGCCTATAAAATTATTACGATCAACTATATGGATTGCGACCTCGCGAGGAATCCACCGCCCCCCGAACAAAGATATTTTGAAAAATAGATTTTTAGAATTAGCTTCGAAGAAAAAACAACGAACTTCGAGTACTTTAAACGAATTAGGTTTATATATCAAAACACAGTTTCAAGATTTTATGACCGCGTACGAAATAGAAAATTTTGATATTTTAAAATGGTGGAAAATTAAATGTAATAATTATCCTATTTTGGCCTTAATGGCCCGTGATTTACTAACCATCCAAGATAGTACGGTAGCTTCGGAGTCTGCATTTTCTTTGAGTGGCAGGATTCTGAACGAGCGAAGGAGCCGTTTGACCGAAGAATCTTTGGATATTTGCATTTGCTACAAGGACCATTTGGACGCTTTGAGGAGAAGACAACACGTCTCGTCAATTGAAGACAGTGAGTCTGAAGTTGAAGACAAGCTTAATAACTTAAATCTGGGGAGCGCCGCAGAATGAAGACGAGTCCAAGGCTCAACTCAAAATTTTGAATTTGTATTTTGTAATATAATTTCAAATTTAATAAAAATGTTTGTATTTTGATTTTGTATTATAATTTGTAATTTGTATTTTGTAGTTTGATTTCAAATTTAATAAAAAATTTTATTTACTTTGCAATTTTGCATTTCAAATTATTACATGTTAATATTTAATTTAATTAAATCATTAAAATTGAAATATAATAAATAATAATATAAAAAAATAATTAAAATAATTATTTTAATTAACCGGTCCCGGTCTGGGACCGGTTAGGACCGGTTAGGACCGGTCCTTCCGGTCCCAGACGGTCCCGGTTTTCAAAGGTAAAACCGGTCCCGGACCGGGACCGGTTTGGGCAGGACCGGTCCGGGACCGGTGTCCCAAAAGACCGGTCCTGCCCGGACCGGTCCCGGACCGGGACCGGGGTCTTTATGTGCAGGCCTATTGATTGCTATGGTTTATGAAGGTTTGCCAACTGCTAGAGTTGTAACGTCTATAATTCGTGTGCAATGTTTATAATTGCACACGAATTATAGATATCAATTGCAATGCTTTAGAATATCAATTGCTTTATCCTTCGCCACCTGATAAAAGTTCGTGTGCAATGTCTATAATTTAAACCAGAAAAATTGTTAACCTTAGGACACTTTGATGATATGTTGTCAGTTTTGTTGACAATCTGATTTTCTTGAAATACAAGTTGTAAATTGTTGTTGCCCGTTCCAGCACTGAAGCAAAATATCAGGAAATTGATCATCTAGTTTCAGAAATTCTATGGTTATGTCTCTTCCTATTTGACCTTAGCACTACCACACCTCCAGTTTCCTGATTTTGCGATAATCCAGCTATTATGCATATGATAGGAAATCTTGTATTTCATAAGTGCTATAAATACATTGAGATCAATTTCTACTTCATCCAGATGAGTGGGTAAAAAAATTTGTTTCATTCGCTCTTGTACGATCTTATTCAGAATTAGCTATTTACTCGCCAAGGCCTTGCATCCAAAGATACTTTGCATATGAATGGGGAAGTTTGACATCAACAATATATACACTCCATGGTCCTCTTAAGTAGAGTTGCATTGCTTGTATTTATTATGTCTTAAACTTGTACACAATTTGAAAAGACTCGCCAAAAAAGTTTCATAGGATTAAAATAGACATGCCAAATGGCAACATGTTATTCACAATATTTAAGTATCTGAAATGATATTTGATAGGGTAAAATGGGTTGACTTTATAATGTCATGAAGATCATAGTTGTGTGTGTATGTGTGAGTAGTATTGTATGTTATGTGTATCTATGTTTTAATTTTACTTGTTCGTTTATATGTAGATGGATGAATTACAAAGACGTCGTAGACATAGGAGAGCAGCAGTGGCAGCAGCTCTTGCTGCGGCCTCTGTCGTTTTGATGAAACCTAGGATTGCAAGGGATCTTGTAGAGGCCGATGCCAAAACTATTTTAAGGACATTGTTTGCCCGATTACATAGTGGGACAGATATCAATTGTTTTAATCAGCTTCGAATGAATAAAAGCTCCTTTGAAACTATATGCACCATATTAATTGGGAGATCAATTAATATGTTTTAATCACCTTTGAAACTATATGCACCATACTAAGAGACACAAAAAATGTTTCAGTGAGAGAGTTTGTTAGTACTTTTTTATATATTTTAGCTCATAATAAATAATTTCGAGCGGTTGGTGGAACGTTATTACGTATTAATATCAAACATACATTCTTTACCGTCATAGAGGATTCTTCAACATTCATTTATGTACTATCATCTTTATAAGTTTCCTGTGGATCAGAAAGAGGCGTCGCTATGTTGCGGTTGAAAAAAGTCGAAACTTAGCCGTCAACAAAAATGTCTCTAGGAGGCGGTCAGAATGAGCGGGAACTCGACAGAGACGTTGTTAGGCGGCGCTCGGAGCTCGCAAAGATGCGAATATGAGAGAAATAGGGTTTCACTTTCGGAGACGCAGAGACGCGGGTAGGGGTCGGAAGTCAGGAGTTGAGACTCAAAAGAGAATCGTAATAAAATCGGACCGCTCACTTGTTTTTTTAAATAAGCTCGGCTCAAGTTGGGTTCACGATCATACGACCCGGGTCACGATCCTGCATGAAGGACTAATTTTGATCCCGAATAAGATCTAGATCGAAATTTAAAACCAGGATCGTAGGATCGTGCGATCCTCCGATCCAGATCGCGATCCTGATAACATTGGGAGTAGCGTCCAATCATTATCGTTCACGCCGACGTCGCCGAGTGCCATACCCCCCTTTCGTTATAAATAAGGGGGAGGGCTACCATTTTGAGGCATTTTTAGCTTTGCGAGAGATTCCAGTGCTGACAATTATATCGCAGTGCGACACCGCGAGACCCCCTGGGTGCGACGTCCCGGATGCATCAAGAACACAAAGATAGCGTAATTTTCCTGTGAGAATTTTTTTATTTCATACATGAGTGTGTATGTTATCTGCTTAGACAATATTAATACATAATTGCTTACTGTATAGGATTGCATTGGCGCCATAGATGGGACTCATATTGAAGTAACAGTTCCAATCAAAGATCAAGGTCGATATCGGAATAGGAATCATGCAATTACAACAAATGTAATGGGTGCATGTGACTCAAACATGAAATTTGTTTATGTATTGCCTGGGTGGGAGGGTTCATCTTCGGACTCCAGAGTGTTGCGTAATGCTCTCGAAAGAGCGGATCGTTTTGAGGTTCCGGTAGGAAAATATTATCTTGTGGACGCGGGATACGCTAACGGTCCAGGTTATCTTGCTCCATATCAATCAACAAGATATCACCTAAAGGAGTGGGCTACACAGAGCAACAATCCGACGAACTATAAAGAGTTGTTTAATCTTAGACACGCAAAGGAGAGAAATGTTATTGAGAGAACATTTGGTCTCCTCAAAAAAAGATGGGCAATTTTAAGAGGGTCATCTTTCTATGATATCAAAGTGCAGGTATAATTATTAAGAGGACTTTCATTCTATTATAATTTATTTAGTTATAAAGTGTAAATTTTTTTAATTTGACACAGGTTCAAATTATAAATGCAGGTTGTATACTCCATAATTTTCTGATAGAGAACAGATTGGAGAACAATGCATGATTGCTTGCTGAAGTAGATGCAGACATTTTAGAACAAGATACAAGTCAGGCTAGTTTTGAGTATGCAGATGCAATGGTGTTGTTCAAGCAACTCCAGAGTGGACCAATTTTAGAGATACTATAGCTGTAAATATGTTCAACGAGTATCGTGCTCGACGTGTATTATAAGATGTTCTCTTGCTTTGCTACTCTATGATTATAATTTTGTTGTTTTTTTAAATCATATGGTGCTACTTAAGATATAATGTTGTTGTTTTTAAAATCATATGGTGCTACTTAAGCTATAATGTTTGTTATTTTTTAAATCATATGATGTTATTGTCGATATAATTTGTTTTCTAAATATGTTCAACGAGTACGATCTTTTATGTTTGATTGAATTGCAGAAATTAAATGGAGAAAGGCAAAGGAAAAGCTGTTAGGGTCAGTGAACGGTCATATGTTCTCTGTACACCACAGATGGACTGTGCTTTATCGACTGCTCTCCTAGAGCAGCAAAATTTGGGGAACAAGGCGGCTAGTGGTTGGAAAAGTATCGCGTACACAGCGGCAATTCAAGCATTAAAGAAGGTTTGCAACGTCGACATTAGTAAGCAGAAGATAATGGCGCAAATAAAAACATGGAATAAATACTAGCAAGAGATATCGGCAATGCTAGATACGAGTGGATTTGGATGGGATTGGGAGCGCAATATAGTGAAGGTAGACAGCGAAGATGTTTGGGCAAATTATGTTCAGGCAATATTGTAAGTTAAAAATTAAATTTATATTTTCTGTCAATTAAAATTTAATGAGTCTACTCAACTCTAAACTTGTAGGCACACCCGGCAGTAAAGCATTATCGTAGCAAGGTGATCGTGAATTGGGGCGACTTAGCTATGATATGTGGGATTGATAGAGCTACAGGAGCTAATGTTGCAACTGCATCCGAGGCAATGAATGAGATTCACATTGACATTTCAGTGGACGATAATGTGGTCGAGGAGATTGAGCCAAAGACCAAGAAGAAGAAGAAAACATCAGCGGTGAACATAATTGCAGATGTTGTTTCAGCAATAGCGAGGAACATGTTACACGAGAGCGGTGTTACTTCACAACCGACACAACCGATCTCAAGGGCAGACAGGATATATCACGGATCTGACTGAGGACGAGGTCATACAGGCTATCGATATACTGAGTGTCGACGACATCAAGAGTGACGTGTTCATGGCTTTGTCGTTGCCAATCAGGAGGACTTGGCTACGCTTACATTTACGGGGTTGATTTTATGCGGTCCAAATATATTGCAATGTTAAGTTATGTCATAAACTATGTTTTTAATTTTGTGAACTTTGGTGATGTGAGACATTATTTGTTGATGTTAGTTTCTATTTAAATAAAAAAATATATTTTTTTGTCAATTTTAATGTTATAGAATTAAAATTTCAATTCCGACCATTGAAATCAGACATACAGACGAACATCGGAATTATCAATTCCAATTCTGATGACAGAATTCCTGCAGTTAGCCGAACAGCAGAACTGGAATTGACTTGAATTCTCATTCCTGCAGGAATCGAAATTGACTTTCCAATTCCTGCATCTCAATTCCCGCAAAACAAATGGAGCCTTGGAGATAAGATGTCAGATGAATGCCTTAAGCGCTAATTCAGACATCAAATTTCATCAATGGTGGGAACACTATGAGTGGAAAGGATATGAGTAGACGTCTTCTGGTCCAAGAAGTACAGTCTCACACGTCGCACAGTCCTACCACTGCCAACACATTGCTTTGTAGCCAACTCCTAAAAGAAACGAATCACAAAAAAGATTATGAAGCAATTTAAAGATCTTATAAGATGATCAAAAGAAAGTAGATTACGATGAAACTATGGAACAAGTGAGAGAAAGGGTCTGCATACTACTATTATTGTTTGTTTGTGCAGTTTTTAGAAACGTGCTTATTTTAAAACAGCTTATATGCTGATTTTTCATCCACGCCCCTTGACCAGCTTTCGCTACATAAGCGCGACAAACCCTAAATTGCAAATAGAAATCCTTCCCCGATCTCTCCCGCCGCTCGAACGATTCCTCCCCGATCTCTCTGGCCGCTCGACCATGATTCTTCCTCGATCTCTCTCGACGACAACGAGAGGAGTTCCCATCGGCGACCACCTGACGACGCAGAGCAACATCTGAACACGCCGACGAGAACCCTTGATCCGAAAGACGCCGACAAGGTTGGAATTGAAGACGTCGACGCCTCTTCTTCGCTAGATTTGATGGAGGCCTCTTCTTCGCCGACGCCTCTTCTTCGCCGACGCCTTTTCTTAGCTAAATCAACTCTTCCCAGAATTTCAGCTTTGCCGTGAGGTAAGAAAATTTCTTCTTTCCCTTCGTTGCGCGATTTCGCAGAATTTCTTCTTTGTGGTGCAATTTCGCAGGATTTCTTCTTTGTTGTGTGATTTGTAGTTTTGTGCTGTGCGATTTGTGGATTTCTTTGCTGGGCGATTCGGTTCCTACCTCGACTTGTCGTTCTGGCTAATAATCATCAGATTTGTGGATTTCCCTCATAATGCATTATGACGGAAATCGAATTGGCTTGTTCTGATTTCAATGGCTTTGATCCCTGCACTACTCCTTCATATCCCAATGACTTTGATCTTGTGTGATTTAACGAAAGAAACTTCTGTAGAGATTGCAGGAAACAATACCATGATGGTTCCTATTTCTAAGCGCAGTTATTTGATTTTGCTTCAATATGCAGGATTGGCATTTCTCCTACTGTTTGTGAGTATACTGTTAAGGATTGGTATTTTTAATAGGGGTTTCTATGCAGTTTTCACAGAATTGTGCCCTGTTTGGTTATATTCTCAATTAGTTAACCGCTTCTGGAGTTGTAAAATATCCTCTAATTTTTTTTCTAGAAAGGTCTTTCCAATTTATAGATGTAAAACTGCAAAAATTTGCTATTTGAATCCTTTTATAGACTCATGAATTCGACCTTTTGAAACAAGCTGAACTAAATTATTGTTTTATTAAACTCTCATATTGTTGTTCTTTATTCGATCAGCACTTGTGCATAAACTGTCCAAACAGTTTGCAACTTATTCATAATTGATTTTATAGCAGCTCTATTCGATCAACACTTTTCAATAGCAGTTTTTTCATCAGCATCAGCTGTCCCAAACTGAGCGAAGGAAAAGGGAGATAGAAGAACAAGATTTTTTTCCCTTTGCCTACAATAGGGCATATGGAGTCATTGGCGGTAATGACATTGTTACGGCAAGACAAAGGAGTACAGGAGACAAAACTTGAGGATAAGTTTGTCATATGGTACATAGTACCACACTCAATAATTTCTTCAAAGTGGGAGGTTGAGGCAGAATTAACACTTGGTATACCAACAATGGTAGTGGATTAGGCGGAAACTATAGAGGATTCACCTTGAGCAAGCTTGTAGATTGCGGCCGACATGTCAATTTTTGGGGGGAATCGTCGTGTTACCACTGCAAATGTCAATTCTTGTGTTTTTCCGAATTGCTGCCGACATGTCGGCCGCAATTTGCGGATTACTGCGTCTTATTGCGGCACTGTTGCATTTTTGAATAATTTTATATCATTATTTAATTCTTATATATTATTACTTATATAATTATATTCTTTCTTATATTACATCTCAGCACCCGACTCCTCACTATCCGCCTGGCTTGCCCTAATCTCCCTCTCACGCGATTTCTTACTCTCGGTAGTCGACTCTAGTCTTCTTCCTGACTCTCTGGTTAAGTGATTCTCGCACCTGGGCTGTGTTCTTCTGGTTTTTTGGACTTTGTCGTCATGTCGTCTTTCGTCTGTCGACTTTTTATTGGCACTGGTTCTCGACATTTCCTCTGCTACTCTTCTGTGGTTCATCCCCTCGGCACTGTGAGAACTATGGTCATGAAAAGTTCTATAAGCTCATTGGTGGAAGTTTTATGGAATTAAAACTCCAAATTTGAGGACTATGACCATGAGAATCTTAAATTTGACAACTAGTTCCTCCAGTTGCGAAACGAGTTGAAGCACTTTTGAGATGGTAATTTACTTATAAATATAAATTTTAAGATGATATTTCAATAATATTTTAAAATGATAATAATTTTTAATGTTTATTTATATTATATTTAGATTCATTCCAATAAGAGGAATAGACTAGAAAACCAAAGATTGAATGATCTTGTATTTGTGAAATTCCATTCTAAGCTGAAATCTAAATATTCTGATCAATCATGAGACTCAT
This sequence comes from Platanthera guangdongensis, assembly GCA_039583875.1. NCBI lineage: Eukaryota > Viridiplantae > Streptophyta > Magnoliopsida > Asparagales > Orchidaceae > Platanthera > Platanthera guangdongensis. Next base: position 187,117,495 of record CM077148.1, read on the forward strand.
TGTCTGCAAAGAGTATTGATGAAGGAAAAGTTGCTAAGTGGTTAACGGGTCCTGTTGATGATGATATAGATGATGATGATGATCGAGCGTTTCCTGGAGAAGGGTTGACTTGGACTCAGATTGGAGACATTGTAGATGTTGATGTGGGTTCTGCTTCTAGGAGAAAAGCAAGGTCGGCTTTAAAGCAAGTATATACGTCAAAAGCGAAAGGAAAACGGCCTACACCGGAGAGGGATGAGAGTTTTGAGGACATTACTGATGCATTAATGATTTACATTTCCGAGGATTATCCAATAGATCAAGAATCTTGATATTATTTAGGTGGGTTGTATTAAGTTAATTCTTTTTTTTCATGTTCTAATCTTTAATATAGTTCTTAATTTTACTCAAATGTTTGTTCATTGATTGCATTTGCAGGAAAACAATAGTATAGATTTATATTAAGGTAGCAGATTTTGTGGATTTTGGCGAGATACTTTAGAAAAGAAGGGTTTTAGGTTGAGCAGGGCAAAGAGAGTATATGGAGCTTAAATTTAGCAGGACAAACTCAGAAATATAGGCAAACTCAGAAATATAGGCTAACTGTCTGGATCATTGCTTCAACTGAAAAACTTATGACTAAACTCATATACCTGAGTGGAATTGCCATCTGAGTATTCCCTACAAGCATGAGTCCAAATCTCGTATGCATAATCCATGAGTAAGTACATGATACGAACAAGATAGAGATTTGGGAGAGAAAGGAGAGATCTAGGGTTTGAGAGAGAGACGAGGAAATACCTGGAAATGCTTGCTTGTGTCCTGCTAGAAAACCCTAGGGGTATTTATACCCCTCGGGCCATGGAGGGGCCGTCTGGTTCAGCCCCCAACCGCCATCTTGTTTTAATTAGGGAGGGTTGAACCAGATGGTTCAGCCCCGCTTGATGCCGCATCCTTCCGTCGTCTTTGTTGTTGTCCCGCGGGCAGATCGTTATGAGGATTCATAACATTCTCTTCCCCTTCAAGAACCAGCTTGTCCCCAAGGTGAAGATATTGGTAACAGTAGGGTCGAGTGTTGGTCTGCTCAATCCCTTCCTTCAGGCTCATCACAGCCATGTCGTTCTCTTGTTCCCGCAGTCTCTCCAAGCAGCGAAGAGAGACCCCTTTCACTGGTGAGAGTCTGATCCCGTGCAGGCAGTGCTCTCTCCCATCCTGAGCAAACTCCATGGTCAAGTTGCCCCAATCCAGGGTTACCTTACCCAACAGTCGCAACCACTGGACCCCCAGAACCATATCTGACCCCTGGATGGGCAACAAGTAGACATCCATCCTGAGGTGTATCCCTGCACCCTGAACCCTACTCTCTTCAGCATCCCTTCGCACTGCAGCTTATTTTTGTCTGCCACCATAACCTGGGGTGTGGCTTCCTTGTTGATCTCTTGCCCCAACTTTTGTGCCACAGCGGGGTTGATGAAGTTATGTGTACTCCCACTGTCACCCAAAATGATCACCTTCTATTGACTGATCCACCCCGCAATACTCATAGTGGGCGACGTGGACTCTCCCTCCATGGCCAGGCTAGTTACCCTGAACTCGATTGTATCTGGAATGGGCCCATGTTTCCCTCCTTCTGTAACTGGCATCTCGCCTTCTTCCTACAACATGTACACCTGGATCATCCGGCATTTGTGGCCTAGGGTGAATTTCTCATCACAGTTGAAGCACAATCCCTTTTCCTTTCTTGCATGTAGCTCTAATCATGTCAATTTCTTCATCGTCGCCCTTTCCGTAGCTCCCTGATCTTTTTTCGTGTTTGGCGGATTTGTAGTTTTCTTCGTATTTCCTTCTCTACATTTATGTCAGTTAAGTCGCTCTTCTTGAATCCGGGTCAAACTGATAGCATGGGTTAAACTGTGCGGCATGTATGTACCTCATCCTTGATGTCCTCCTTCAACCCTGAAATGAAGCAACTCATTAATGTCTTCTCGCCCCACTGCACTCTATTGGCTAACCTTTCAAACTCTGCTCGGTATTCCATCACTGTCCTTTTTTGTCTCAGTTTCTAAAGAAGGGCCTCAAAATCTTTATACTCTAGTGGGCCAAAGCGGCCTGTAAATACGTCAACAAATTCGTATCATGGCGCGCGGTCCCGTCCTCGAAGGAACATTGGGATCATTGGTATGCGTCCTCCTCAAGGTGAAACGATGCTAACTTTACACACTATTCTTTTGGAATTCCCTGATAATTGTAGAACAACTCTGCCTTTTAGACCCATTCCAAAGCATCTCCTCCTTTGAATTTGGGGTAGTTCATGCGTGTCACTTTTGGCGACATGTATGCCCTTGGTTACGATTACCCGGATCCTTCGTACTCTTGCCCGAGTCCTTGCGGTCGTCGTCGATCAGCAACCACGTGTGGGTACCCCCAATCCCATCTGTAGGGGTTTCCACCATTATTGGCGGCCGAAACTCCCATCCGCCTCCTCCTTTGCTGCCATCGGCGTGTCCCGGCATTTCTGGAATAGGAAGGAGTCCATCCCGATGTGGGTACCCTATCCCTCTGGGTCGTCGGTCCTCCTGGCTCCATTCCTGGTAAGGAGGAAAATCCAAGGCAGACGCGTCGATTCAGTCTATATGGGTTGCCTCGGGCCCTGTTGGTGGTCGTTGTGAGCCTCCTGCTCTTTCGTTGCCGATCCCAAGCCCCCTATTGACGCTGGAGTCCTGATCATTACCCTTCATACCCACACAGTCTTCGTATCCCGCTGTTGGGGCCGGAGGGAGAATCGGGACTGTGCTGGCCTCTTCCACAACAGCTTTACCCTTGAGGTGTTGAGTCAACAAATTTTTTATCTCATCCATGCGCGCATCCAACTTTTCTTCCAGTCGTTTTTCTGATGCCTTCAACTTTTCTTCGATGGTCGCCACTGTGCCTGCCAGCCCAGTGTAGTTCTTTTCGAGAGTTGCCAACCAATTGAATTCTTCCTGGGAGCGAGTCACCATGGTGGCGTTGTCGAAATCGAGCGAGGCAGTCGGCCAGGAGAACTCGGATTATGCAGGCTGAAGGTGGACGAAGCCGGCGTCGGAGTATGCCAAAATAGCGGAGAAGAAGCAAGTAGAGGGAAAGCCGTCGAAGAGACCCGGGGTTGACTGGATAGCTGAAGAATCGCTGAAGAACTCGAATCGACCCCGTCGGCTATCGCAGAAGGCCCCTCGGTCGTTGAAGCTGCGGTGGGAAAGCCCTTCGGTTGCGTCTGCACACTGCGGAATCGACGGGATCGTCGATCGCTTGCTGGGAAAAATGACGGAATTGTCGTTGCACGTTGGGGGAGTCATCGCTGCACGCTGACGGAAACGGCGATCGATCGTTTGATCGCTCGTGGCGGAATCGTCAGCCCGGTTGATCGAGTAGATCGATCGAGCACACCAGTCGACGACGATGCTTGCTACGGATGGATCGGTTGGATAAGACGTCGGCTGAAGCGGAGAAGAAAGATCATCTGATACCAAATGATACAAACGAGATAGAGATTTGGGAGAGAAATGAGAGATCTAGGATTTGAGAGAGAGACGAGGAAATACCTGAAAATACTTGCTTGTGTCCTGTCAGGAAACCCTAGGGGTATTTATACCCCTCGGGCCATGGATGGGCCGGTCGTCCCCTCCCATAGGGGCTGAACCTGTCCGGTTCAACCCCCAACCACCGTCTTGTTTTAATTAGGGAGGGTTGAACCATCTAACCAGATGGTTCAGCCCCGCTTGATGTCGCATCCTTCCATTGTCTTTGTTGTTGTCCCGCGGGTAGATCGTTATGAGGATTCATAACAGTACAGTAGACAATATGGGACATCGAGTGGAGTAATCGTGAGATCACCAACAAATTGTATGAATCCCACGTCCTCCATGAGGGGTCAATTTGTGGTGGCTCAATCATTGCCATATCAATATATCTCGTACAAATGATGACTTCATATCACAAATTGTGACCATTCGAGGTAATTTGTGTCATCTAAGGGCACGATGGTGATATTTACGGAACCAGAATGACCATTAGTCCAAAAGTGTTCACTCAACAGAGAACTATAAGGTATTTAAATGATGGATGATGATCTCAAAGAAACTCCTATGAAGGTAGCAAAAAACATGGCACCGTCAAATGAATCCCGAAAAAAAAGATGAAAAAATCTTGATCATCAAAACATCAAAAGACACCTCTAGAGCAACACACTTGGAGAGAGTGGCAAGTGGTGATCCCATGAGGTGGAGCTTATAACCATCAGAAAGAAAAGAGGTTGTGGGAAGGGTACGAGGGTTGACGAACCTACTGAAGGACCCAAAGAGGCATTGTGATCCTCCTGGGGCCATTTGAAGGGTGGGAAGGATATCTAGAGGCTCGGAACTACTCCCCTTGTTTGCTAGAAGGGTGTTGAAAGGGAGTTGGGTGGTCGATGAAGGGAGAAGAGCATTGCGAGCTATCGACAAGGAACTACGGACTGCCGAAGGACTGTGATGAGGAATTGATGAGAAGTAGCGGTTGTCGAAGGGCTACGAATGGACGACAAGTGGTAGCAAAGGTTTGCGAGGGAATGGCGAGTTGTCGAGAACAACAATCTTGCTCTGATACCAAGACTACGTGAATAGAATGAAAAATAACCTAATTGTATTATTCAAGCAACTACCCTTACAATACTTATATATGTACTATTAAACCTAAAACTACGGTGTGGGACTAAACCTCATACACACATAAAAACTCAATACAAATAACTTCAACACTCCCCCTCAAACTGGAGGAGAAACCTCCGGCTTGAAAACATCATAAAAAGAGAAGTAATGGTGGTAGGCTGTGGGACAAAACAGTAGCCACCGAGGCCCAAGCACGTGCCATCAAGGATAATCCAACCGGGCACAAGCCATGCGACGTTGATTCCACAAACCGACCATGATCACGTTGGATGCTCCCGGAGCAGAAATCAAGTCAACCAACAAAGGTTATCACCCCTATCCAACAATGAAGAAAAATTCAAGAGACAACGCGTGTAATACGCCTGGAGGGCGTGTGTGACTAAGGAGAGAGTTGGGAAAATGTCATCCAAGTAGCCTTTGTCATGAACACTCCCCCTCACATGGAACATATGCATGAAGGCATATAACACAAACATTTAACAAACACGAGATAAAATGACACATAAACAAAACAACAAAGAAAATAACTATGGATAAAGGTTGTCAGTGAGAACGGGCTCAGCATGCAGCGAGTAGAGCACAGGCACAAGCAGCAGCGAGCAGAGAGCTCAAGCAACGGTGAGCAGAGGGCTGAAGCAGAGGCGAGATGAGGGCTCAAGCAGTGGCGAGCAGAGTTGTAGAGGGCTCAAGCAGTGGAGAGCGGAGGGCTCAAACAACGGCGAGCAGAGGGCTCAAGCAGCGGCGAGCAGAGGGCTCAAACAGCGGCGAGCAGAAGAGGGAGCTTGATAAGAAGGAAAAGAACTCGCACAAGAGGAGAGCAGCAGGATAGGGGCTCGACCGGATTGTCAACAACCAACAGCGACAGAAACGCAAACCGAGGAGAAGTTGTGGGATCTGTGGGAGAAGATGCTCCATCGGGAATGGCAGAGGAGAAGCTTCATGGGATCGGTAGAGGAGAAGCATCGTGAATCCACCGAGAATCCCCGACAGGAAGCAACGGGGAGTCGACAGGAACGCGTTCGAGCACTCCTTCTGGAATCAGAAGCAGCGAAGCACGCATGGAGGCGGGCTGCAACAACAGGCTCGATTGATGGGAGGAGAAATGTTGACGAAAGCAGGAGCTGGGGAGGAAGATCATCTGCTTCATTGAAGTTCAGCGGCAGGCTCAACGGGAACGCAGAGAAGCAGCGACCAACGGGAAGCAGTGAGAGAAATGATGTCGACGGGGTTAGGAGCCGGTCTCGTCGACAAAATTAAAAGTCGATCTCATCAAGAAACGGAAACGAGACAGTACGACGGGAGCGAGAACACGCCTTGTCGACGAGAAGGAAAGGAAGGGAGAGGCAGAAATCAGAGAAAAAAATCATCAAGAACCTTAGGTTGGTCACCAACAAATTTGGGCGGCGAAAAACTTCACGGAGTCGATTCCTGCTCTGAGACCATGGCTCTGTTTGGGACAGCTCTGGCGGATTGAAAAGCTGTTGTCCGGATAGAGCTGTTTTAAAATAGATCTCTGGGGAGCAGTTTTGAAAAGCTGCAGAGTGTTTGATTGTTCTATGCAGAAGTGCGCTTTGAAGAGCGATTTTCAACCACGGAGGAAGGTGGATCTCCATCTGGAGGAGTGGAGAGAGAGAGGTGCTTTGGTCGGCCACGGAGGAAGGTGGATCTCCATCGGATCTGGAGTTTGCGGGATCGGATCTGGAACGACAAGAATCTCGTGGTCGCGGCTCCCGCCTCCTGGTCATCGAGGAACAGACGACGAAGACCGTAATTATGCCGAGACCAAGCAGGGTTTCATGGCTGGAGAAGGTGCGGCCAAAGAGTACGAGCGGGGTTTCGCCGCCGGGGAACGACGGACAGATTCTTGAAGGCGGGAAAAGAAGAGGCGGAACGCCGGGGTGGCGACCGGAGCTGATGACTGAGAGGAGACAGATCCAGAAGAAGCGGCGGCGGCTACGGCAGGGGACTGCTGGGAGATGGAAATCGGGAGGATCGTCGGCGACGCGGAGGAGGCCATTATTAGGGATCGTGGGAAAGGGATAACACGAATTTCAGTCTTCCGTCTTCCGAGAGGACGAGCACGAATTTACCTACACGCGGCTGCTAGGAGGAAAATCTATTTTAGGAGAGCAGAAGCTGGGGGGGAGAGATTTCTGAAAAGCCCCAAAACAGCTCCAGATTTATGAAAAACTCTTCATAAGGAGCTGTCCCAAACAGAGCCCATAATAGAAGATTAAAAGGGAAAATACTTGACGTAATTTATTCTTCCACAATGGGGTAATATAAAAGAGTTACAATGACTATTAAACCTAAAACTATAGTGTGAAACTAAACCACAAATACAGACTCGATACTAATAACGGTGAGGGTCGGCGAACCTATTCAAGGACCTAAAGAGGCATTGTGATCCTCCTGGGGTAATTCGAGGGCGGGAAGGAGATCTAGAGGCTCGGAACTACTCCCCTTGTTTGCTAGAAGGGTGTTGAAAGGGAGGTGGGTGGTCAATGAAGGGAGAAGAGCACTACAAGCTATCGATAAGGAACAATGGCCTGCTGAAGAAGGACTGTGATGAGGTATCGACAAGAAGTAGCGGTTGTCGAAGGGATGCAAATGGACGACAAGAGGTAGCAAAGGTTTGCGAGGAAGTGGCGATTTGTAAAGAACAACAATCTTGCTTTGATACCAAGATGGCGTGAATAGAAATAAAAATAACCCAATTTTATTATCCAAGCACTACCCTTACAACACCTATATATGTAGGTAATATATATTATACAAAATATAACAAGTAATACTAACAATACACTTAATATTAACAATAGGTTTTTGACCTTGTTGTCACAGGCCCGTTTCACAAATAATGTCACCAAACAGGATGCGACAAGAAATAAAATGGGAGATTGTGACGAATGATGTTTCCCTGCTTGATCCTCGATGGCGACCTATGTTGGAGTTGGCAATGAAGCCTTTTCACATCATCTGAAGCGGAGACGTCAATCACAGAATGGGCGGAGTAAAGACAGCACCTTGCGTGACAAAGGGGAGTTTGGGTACTCGCACTTTGGCCTCCATGGTTGTCTGACGGTGGAAGGAAGCGCAGACGGCATTCGATCATATCCATCTAAAGTGATTGATGTCATTACATGTTGGGGGCGACTGGATAGTATCTTTGTTGCACATGGAGCAGCTCGAGCGGTCTATGGCTGCGTTGGGAGCAGCATAGGTGGTCAGCGACTGTCCGGGGACTAGCCCTATGTTATGGGCCAACAATATCATTATCTTATGGATGGACTATTAGGTGTCATGCTGGTGTCATTATTATTATGTATCATTCTTTAGAGTTTATTATGAATGTCAAGTCTTATATTTCACGTCGGATCTTTTGGTAATTTGTCAACCATGTAATTCTATATATAAACCTCTTGCATCATTAATGTGGTAAGCAATGAATGAATCTTAAATTTCTCCCATCATAATTATGTTCTTTGTTCTCTCCCATTAAATTTCAAGCTGGGTTAGTGATGAGCACAATTCTCCTCATCCTCCTTCGCCCACCTTATACTCTGGTTGAGCTCGGCTCTAGGGTAGGTCCACAATTCCCACCACCTGCGATGAGATATTGATGCGCTACGGGTTAGCCCGTAACAACTTGGTATCAAGAGCCCATCTCCACTCACATTTGTTGACATCGTCTTTCTCTCCTCCAGTCGTTCAAAACTCTCCAAAATCCTACCTAACCTCAACCGCTAGGTTACTCCCCCTTCCACAATCAATAGTCAAGAAGGTTTCTTGATTTTTCAATAGAGCTACTCTCGTGTGAAAATGACTGCAGGAACCATCGGCGATTTCGTTCAATGCATAATTACAGTCACGTGATCGTCTTCTTCCCAAGAGAAAATAATGCTCCCAAACTCCCACTGCATGTGAAAACTTCTTGCCCTAGCCAGCATCTCCCTAGTCGCATCCCTTAGTCACGCATCACACGAATGCATCGCCTGAGTGACCGCTCTGGTCATCTAGCACAATGAATGATTCCTCCATCGATGCTCCTTCCAGTCGAGGACAAACCAATCACGGTCAATTGAACTCCTCAATTGATGTTGTTCATCGACCAAATCTCGAAGTTTTTCTACAATAAGACCATCATAGGTGGAAATCTTGTTTAGCCTTCAGTCGAAAACAACAGTTTTCCTTCCAAAAAAACCCGCTCCACAACGGGTCCATCACCTTACCTTGATTAATTCTTTTCTTGGAGTAATTGCTTATTAAATTCACTTTGGCATTGTGACGTTTTCCGATGATCAAGCTGAATCCCGTAAGATACTATGAATGGTGTCAGATATCAGCGGCATCAGTAGAAACGACTCAATCGATGTTGATATTGCTACTAGAACATTGGAACCCCTCTCGAGATGGGGACCTGATAGGGATCGAGGGTTTGATAGCACCAATGAACAAAAAGCGCCCACCTATCTCTGTCAGTTTAAAAAAATGCCAAGTCAACATTAACAATCCCCATCTAACTGACTTCTCTCTAGCACAGATTCCATCGGCTCCGAGCTCCGCGCCACCTGTTCTGCCAGTCATTTTCCATCCATTACTTCCGAAGATTGCTACTCCGCTGGCCGCCACTTTTGATCATTGTGGTTCCCATTTCGCTGACTCCTCGGTCTCCCTCGACCACATGCAGCCACTGGAAACCTTTGCCCCAACGCCAAACATTACTTCTAACAGTCTCGTCCCCCAAAGACACTTCCATTCTAGATCCATGTGGTCGTTGTTCCATGGGTACTCAACTGACCTGCCCGTCCTAGTGCATTAACTCTGCCTCTACACAAGCAACAACCATTTGACAACATCACCATCATTCATGACATGTGAGCATGGTAAGAGTTTCCCTCTCGAGGCATTCAGCAACACTCTATTGAAGTTGTTCTAGTGCTAAATCAAAGAGTCGAATAAACCACAACGCAAGTCACTATACCCTTTTATGAGCTCAAAGTGAAGGAGGGTTAGTACGTTATGGTTCCATAATAGTCATTATCTTAAGAATGTATTATTATGTGTCATGTTCGTATTATTGTTATTAAGACTCGTTCTTTAGAGTATGAATGTTAGGTCTTGTAGTTCATGCCAGATCTTTCGGTAATTTGTCAATCACATAATACTATATTTAAACCCCTTGGGTCATTAATGGGGTAAGCAATTAATGAATCGTAAACTTCTCCCTCCATAGTTATGTCCTCTTCTCTTCTTCTCTCCCTCTTCAAACTAAGGTTTGGGTAAAGCACCGCTCCCCTCTTCTGCCTTCGTCTTCTTCTACTCGGGTTGATCTCTCTCCCGCGTATCTCCTCCACTCCCACCACCTCCGACAAGATATTGATGTGTGGTTAGCCCGTAACACCCTAGTGAACGATTGGTACAGGAAACAAGGTGTCGATGGGGGGATTTATCGAGTGGGAGATGATGGGGTCAGGAGACTGTTACGGGTCCTCCATTGGTTATCTTATATTATTATTAGTTTATTATTTATGAGTTGAGTCGTTGTATCGAGTCGTGTTGAGTTATATCAAGTCGAGTCATAGTCGTAGTATTTTAATATTTTCTCATATGTTGTTGTATTTACAGGTATGCCATTATGAGTTCTATTTAAGGGAACTCATGGGTCATTGTAATGGGCAAGAAATAAATCAAGTTCTATTTTCCTCTCTCTAGTTCTTCTATCTTCTCCCTCACAATAACTGGCACGTAACAACTTGGTATCAGAGGGACTTTCCTCCCCTCCGGTTGTTGTTCCCGCTGGTCGCCGCCCACAGCCGAAACTTCATCCCGATGCCTTCGTCCAGCAAGCAGCTATAGATCACAAAAAAAGAGGTTGCACTGACTCTGCTCGCAGCCACGCCCGCCGACGCAGCAAGGCCGCTTATTCCAAACCCTACCTCGCAACAGCCGACCCCCGCACTAATCGCCGCCCAGAACCCGCCGTCCACGCGCAAGGCTCCGCTCCGCCAGCACTGTTTCTACGATTTCTCACCATCGGGCTGCAATCGACGCAGCTCCGTTCCAGGGACGGTCCGCCTGGACCGCAAATAAAGCTCCGCTTGTTCGGTTTCAACGCACCTGCTCCGTCGACGTCGCCTGTGTCACAACTTCCGTCGAGCCCGCCAAGCCGCACTCCAACTTCTGTCGACGACCAGCACCTGCTCAGTCAATTTCGTGCTTACAGCGTCCATACCGCGTCTCCTTTTGTAACCCCACGCCTTCAACCGCAGCAATCCTTTATTTTTTGAAGCCCTGACAGCAGCCCGTCTTTTCACCATCCCCTTTTATTTTATTTGTCTAACGTCCTGCTCACGCCAAGTACACCTCTTCTTTTTCAGCCCGCTCATCTTCATCCCTCAAGCCCCCCGCAAACATTTTTTTAATTTCTTTATTACCTACTGCATCAGCCGCCTCCCTCCCATAACTTCAAAAAAAAAATTTGATTTTATGGATGCACCATTAAACATTGCTGAGGCGACCTCCGCTCGTGCGTCTCTTGAGAAACTTGAGGCGACCCTCGCCTCCAACACCGCACGTTTTTTGGAGGATCTTGCTCGATTTTTCGGGTACCCTCTTTCCCTGAATTTGACACAGCCTCCACCTCCACCCCCACCAACTCCTCTCGAGCAGTCGCCACCACCACCCTCTACTTTTGTGGCCATCATTCCGCAGTTACTGGCCCCAGCCACCGCGTCGCCTCTTCGGTCGGTTATTACTCTGTCAGCTCCACAGGCCGCGCTTCCACCTCCACTTCGGACCTCAGCTCTGCTATCTCCGAACACATCATCGGCTCTTGCTCCGTCGGCCCCTGCCATGCCAATCCCACCGGCCGCTTCGCCGCCTCGACCACCGGCACTTGCTCCACCAACCCCGACGGATCCATTCCTGTCGCCGTATGTCGACCCACAGACTTCCGTGTGGCTACTGCTCACAGCCTCTCCAGCGGCCTCGACGACGTCATTTCATCTGCCGCGCATTTTCCTGATGGTGTCGCCGCTCATTGTCGTCACCGTTGTCGCTGTTACTCGTTATCGCGCATTGTTTTGGAGGGAAGTCAAGATACCAGATGATCCCGCCACCCGCTTGGTGCACGAGCTTGAGGGCAAGCTTGTTTTGAAGGACGGATGGAGTGTTACGGGTCCTCCATTGGTTATCTCATATAATTATTAGTTTATTATTTATGAGTCGAGTCGTTGTATCGAGTTGTGTTAAGTTATATCAAATCGAGTCATAGTCGTAGTATTTTAATATTTTTGCATATGTTGTATTTACAAGTATGTCATTATGAGTTTTATTTAAGGGAACTCATGGGTCATTGTAATGGGCAAGAAAGAAATCAAGTTCTATTTCCTCTCTCTAGCTTCTCTCTCTCTCTCTAGTTCCTCTCCCTCACTCTAGGGTTTACCCCCCTTGTATCTCTGCCTCCTCCCCCACAATCACTGACACGTAACAGAGACCTAACCTATTAGATGCCCAAACAATATTATTATTCAGCAGGCTCGACTGTAAAAATAAATCGGGTATAAATCTCGAATTAAAAGAGCATCCAGTATGGACTAAACCGAACCCATAATAAATTCTGCATAATGAAATAATATAAGCACGATTAATAAAAAACTCACAATAAAAATCAGATTTTGGGATAACTATGCTCCTCCATCTTGTCATCTTCTGCCATAATAACTTTGGATGAAAGGGTCTATGACATCACACCCTACTTTTAGACTAAGTTTGTCCTCAAGCTCGAAATCGGGGTACGCCTTCCGAAAGTCCCCCACTGTCTCTAATATCTCCTCATGCAATGGTTTATCACATTGAATAAGTACCTTGCATGGCCCTGGATTGAGGCGGGACCGAATGGCCTTCCAGCCTAGGTACTAATCACCAAAAGTAATAATGGTGAAATGGTCGTCGAGGGATCTCCTATGAATGTCTTCAATCATGAGACATAGAAGAAAAACATGTATCCACGACCCAATCGGTAAATTGCCAGTGTCAATCGATAAGCCACCATGCCAATCTAGTCCAATATTTGGAAGGGCCTATAGAATCGTGATAAGAGCTTGTTGCTTAGGCATCCTGCAATCATTAGCCGTCTGTGTGGTTGCAGAAATAGCCACACTTGGTGACCTATGCATGCACCTGTAACTTCATCAGTGTGTGCTTGTCGCCATAACATTCTTAGTCCTCTCCTAAGCCCAAAGGAGATGGTCCAACTATGCGACCAAAGTATGATCTCTACTCAGAAGTAGTTGGTCCACCACTTCCACCTTGGCCTCTGAAGGTGTGTATGGTATGATGGTCGATGGGTCACGACCATAGATCACCTGGAATTGCGTCGTCCACGATGAGAAATAGTACAAAATATTGTAATAGTGCTCGACCCAGGTCAAGTGAGCTACCCAAGACTTGGGGTTATCCCCTACCAAGACCTAAGTGTGTCTCGATTGTATTGTTCATGATCTGTATATATTCGTCAATGTGTGCTTGTCGCCATAACATTTCTTAGTCCTCTCCTAAGCCCAAAGGAGATGGTCCAACTATGCAGCCAAAATATGATCTCTACTCCAGAAGTAGTTGATTCACCACTTCCACCTTGGCCTCTAATGGTGTGTATGGTATGATGGTTAGTTGGTCATGACCACAGATCACCCGGAATTGTGTCGTCCACGATGAGAAATAGTACATGATCTGTATATATTCGTCAGGTTGTGGATGGCATGCAGAGAATGCCAGCTAGGGGCAGCAGATGAGAAGCAAATTGCACCAGAACCGGTAGGTAATCATTGCATCGTGGTCTAACACAATGGACTTGAGTACCATGTGTAGAGCTTGTAGGCGTGCTCGAAGAAGGTGTGTGCTGCGTAGGGATGGCGCAAGAGCATGAAGTGAGCTCCCTTCGAAAATAAGTCCACCACAAAAATTACGAAATTGCGATGTGAGCATGAAATCCTTGGATAACTCAGCCCAGATCTGTGATGGAATGTGGAGAGGCTTTTGATCTGTAGGCAAACTATGCAATTGCCCGTGACCTTTTACCAGAAGAAGTTTGTGTACCCTCTGGAGTGTCTTTTCCACACCCACACGAATAAGGTTATGGATGGTGTTGATGATGAGCGGGACAATTGGCAATGTCGGTAGGAGATAAATTTTCCACATCAGCTGAATCGTCCCTCCATGTAACTCCACTAACTAGGAGCCCTCTTGTCTCTATGCGTGCCCCATATCTAAACCAAAATAAAGTTGAACTCCCATCCTATTGGATGACCTCGAACAATGTCATGCATGGCTTTGAAATGTCCATTAAAACCCCTCCTCCTAATTGCAACGGGAAAGAGTGTCCACCGCTCTGTTGAGCTTCTTGGCTTTGTAATCGAAGGTGAAGTCAAACCTTAAAAGTCGGTTGATCCAGTGTTGCTTCAAGGAGAAGGTCAACTATTATTCCGAGAGGTATTTGGGGTTGTAGTATCTGTCCTCATGCGGAAATGGCGCAGTCACACATACAAGAGTCAATGACGTGCCGCCTTCACCAACCTGGTCAATTCTTGTTCGTAAGCGTGCAGCTCTATGTCATGGGTCGCCAAATTGCGGTTGAAGAACGTGATAGGGCTCATGTTGTAGGACCACACCAACCCCTTTCCCTGATGCGTCATACAAACGCATATTTTGTCTATGTGATGTAACAATAAGAATTTTCAATAGTACCATTCAATATTTTAATAAAATGGCGAATTATAGTATTTTTCCCCACATTTTTGGTTTATGGTGTGTAACATTAAGAATTTTCAACGGTACCTTTCAAGATTTTAATAACGCCGGCGAATCATAATTTTTATTTATTAGCCTAACCTCAAAGTTCAATCATGTTAAATCTTAATGAATGGCATTTCAGTGGTAGATAATGACTTTCGAGAAAATTCAATTGACTAACAATTAATAAGCAGGACCATCTTGCTAAAAGATAACTAAACCGTTCATGCATGCAGAAAAATGAAAAAATATATTATTTAAAAGTTGCATAAATAAATGAAATCATAACTATATTAACTAGATAATAGTTTACGCGCCTTTCCTCAGCTAAGTTGTCAGTGTAGAATATAAGCACAATTCCAAAAAGTACGGTGCTGAAGTATGCCCAACTCATAAATTGTAAGTTGGCAATGCTGTTGGACTCTGAACCCTGCATTTCATCAGGAAAACTCCAAATAACAACAAAAACTAAAATTTAACTAGCAATAGGTACCACATACATACATATAATCAGAATGAAAATACAAGACTTACTAAAATTGTATCCAACATGGCCAGAGGAAACAGAAAGCATGTAGCTGAAGCAACAGTTATTGCATGAAGTCGCCTTTTAAGCTGATTCTATTTATGTTGAAGGAAAATATATAATTATATGCATTCATAGAGAGAAGAACGGAAAAAACTTTCAGACAATGGAAATTTAAAAAACTTAATAAGAAGGCATACCTTCAGTGAAACACGACGTGCAATCACTCTTCTCAAAGCTGACAAGATACCAGCCAAGATGGGAACAGTCATTTGTTTGAATCCTAAGGATGGCTTTGGTTGATCCACTCTCTCTGAACCAACATTATCTATGAATATACTGTCAAGTACAATTTATTTGTTGGTAATAAGAAACCCATAAAACATCCAAGATTTCACAGTTAATGGATACAGAATGGTGAATTAGTCCGTGTTGCCCAACCGATGGATAAAAAATAGAATGAAGCTGACATTGCGACAAGTCCACCCATCTACATAACATGAAGCATGAATCCTGTATTAGAACTAATATAAGCTCTGAGGAATAAGAGGGCATATCACATATGCAATGTTTAACCCCATCTCACAGTTTTTAAAACAGAAACAATAGCAAAGAAAATGAAATGGATGCCTAATTAAACTATATCAATAAATTGCTAAGCAGATATGTGGTACTGGCACATTTGATAGTATAATCAAAGAAAAACTTCCTTTGGAGCAATAAAGAATATATCAATGAATACTAAGCAGCAGAATCTCGAGTATTTTTATTTAAAAAATGAGTAGTGACACGAGAATTTCCTAACAGTATATTTATTTGATATTTCAAATTAAACTATTAAACAGATGGCTTGTTCCTGTTAGAAACCACGGTAGGGTACTCGTTGGGCACATGAACCCAGATCCGGTGGCCGACTGTAGTCGTACGGCTAAGAACATCCCCAACCAAATCTCTCGGGGCCCACAGGGATAAATACCCGAGTAGGTTGTTGAGGCCAGGGCTTGATCCCTGGACCTCCTTTATCAAGCTCCTAAGCGGAAGCTTGATACTCAACTGGTCTAAACAACCTACCATATGGGCCCCGGGAGATTTGGTTGGGGATGTTCTTAGCCATACGAATGCAGTCGGCCACCGAATCTGGGTTCATGTGCCCGACGAGGGCCCCACCGTGGTTTCTAACAAAGGATGGCCATCTTTTGTTAGAAACCACGGTGGGGCCCTTGCCGGGCACATGAACCCAGATCCGGTGGCCGACTGCAGTCAAATGGCTCGAACATCCCCAACCAAATCTCCTGGGAGCGTGTGGGACCCTCGTCGGGTACATGAACCCAGATCACACGGAATAAATTCCCAAGTAAGTTGTTGAGGCCCGGGAAAGAACCCGGGACCTCCTTTATCAAGCTCCTTAGTGGAGAATTGATACCCAACTGCGTTGCGGAAGCCGAAGAGCACGAGAAGGGGTCGGGTGCGGCGGGAGAAACGGGAGGTGGGGGAAAAAAATTTTAGGTTACACGGAACCTCCCTCTGATATCATGTTAGAAATAAGAAATGAAATGAAAAGTGCAATTGTATTCATCCACATAGGAGCAATATATAGGACTTACATAGACACAACAACTGAAAACTAAGGATGGGGAATAAACCCAATAATACTAAAATACTCGAACAATAATAACTCTAACAGTTCCAAAACATTCTTAAAAGAACACAAATTGACATTTTTTGTGTCCATGCCAAAAAAATTCATGTCTCTTAACAAGATAAGAATTGTGACAAAGAGAAGAGAATCATATGCAATAAAATAGATCCATGCTACAATTAAATTTAAGATTACCTTCTTCCAGATGCTGAATCTTCTTCCATAAAACAAGGCAGATAAAACTCCAAGAACAGCACCTGCATACTCTGCCAGAAGCGTACTAAAAAAGAGTAAATCAAAAAACTAAATAAAATGAGTATACCGAACAATACAGGGCTGGTTGTGAATGTGAATGCTCTAAGATGCGATCTTAAGTGGAATGTAACGTGACTATAAAAAAACCCTAACATAAATGCAGATGCAATTGAGACTGTCCGTTTAAAATAACACTAAGTAATTGATTGAAATAAAAAATATTCAGTAGCACATTCGTTTACAGGAAATGAATTAAAAGGTACGCATTAATTCACAAGCAATTGAAGTGCAATTATCTTAAGCGCGCAACGAATAAACCCTGCAAGTCAACAATTTCACAAAAACAACGCAGACAATAATTGCATCCAATAAAATATAGTCCACGCATACAAAAAATAGAGAACACAAACACTAAAATAAGACTTACGTGTGTAAGCGGCGGCAAACGCGGCAACGATGGAAATCCAAGGACGGTTGGTTCTAACTGGTTTTTGGTTGTTGGTGGTGGGAAGCGGGTGGTCGGATGTAGGCTATAACTGAGAGGGGAGGGGTCAGGATGTGGTGGTTTGAGGGTGGAGGTAACCTGGATGGTTGAGGCTTGAGGCCTGAGGGGAAGGAGAACATGGAGGCGTGGCTAGAGGGGAAGATGACCGGACTGCGGTTTGAGGGGAAGAGGAACTGGGAGGAATCGGCTTGAGGGGAAGAAGAATTGGGCGGCGTCGGGCTGAAATGAAGGAAAGTTGAACGATGACGGGCTGGGATGGGGAAGGCAGATCGGCGTCAGGCTCAGATGGAGCACAACGTTGGAGGTCTGCAGAAGAAGTGGGGTTGCGGTTTACGAGAAGTAATGGGAGTCGGATGCAAGGGGAAAACAAGTGTGGGCTTGTTAGAGTAGGAGAAAAGAGGGAGTAGTTGATGACGGGGAGGAAGAACAGAAAACCAAGGGGCCTTGGAGTTGCACCAAGGAGTCTCTCAAAGTCACAATGAGAAGGTGCCAACGATTCCAAATTTGGAATCAAAACATCGATACCTCAGAATGTCGTCTGTGTGTGTATATAAACAGATATAACTGCTACGGCACACGCATCGGACGGCTCATAAAGTCTGAACTGATTGGGCATCAAATACAACTCAAAAAATAAAAATAAATATAGGAAGCCGACTTGAAACGACCATCTGGACACATTTGTGGACTCAGATCATCTGGACGGGTAACAGATCACTGCTTTCTACAGGAATAAACATGTATGGGTCGATCTCAATCAACTCTCCGTCTTGAAAGTATTCATCTCCGGTGAATGAAAATGGTCATGCTCTCGGCGTAGCCTAGGGGAGAGTCGCTCGAGCTATGTTGGGGAGATTCAAGTATCAACTAGAGTCGGGAGGCCGCTCCAACGAACACGATTCCTCGATGTATATCGCCCCTCTGTGGAACTGAAGTCATGAGCAACTATCTGAACTATATGCCCACCGTGGTGGTACCATCGATGGTGTGGGGTGGTTGTCATGGTAAGACTCATCAGGCTGAGACTGGGGTGGAGTGAGAAGAAAGAATGGTGTGCCCCATGCGTGAGTGGAGAAAGGATTCACATACGTGCGCTCCTCGTAGTAAGGAGTAGGGTCCCCCACACTGAATACTTGGTTTATCCTCATATTTTGAGGGATGTCAATTTTATATGCGTTCGTACTTGTCCATCGTATGATTGCATAAGGACCCATTTATAGTAATATTATACCATGATATTATACTATAGTATACTATTCTATATTATACTACACTATACTATACTATGTTATAGTATAGTAAGGGGTAGTGTAGTATAGTATAATACTATATAGTACAGTAAGAGGTAGTGGAGTACAATATAATATAATATAGTATATTATATAGCATACTGGTTCAAAAAAATACTTGTATGGTTCAAAAAAATATAGTTCAAAAAATATAGTTCAAAAAATATAGTTCAAAAAATATAGTTCAAAAAATATGGTTCAAAAAATATAGTTCAAAAAAATATGGCTTTAAAAATATGATTATTTTTGTTGTTGTTCCTTTAGGGAATCTCTCAAATCGTATGTGAATCATCACCTGCTCTCTAGCTTCAAAAATCGGCTCCCTCTTATGTTGATCTGCTTTGGGCTTTATAATAATCATTACTCATTGTAATTTTTTTCAGTCCGACCGACTCATGAAGTGCATGCAAATACTGAATGAAAGACTCTGCAGACTCACTGGGGCAGACTTTTAAAGGGATTTGGATTAGTTCAATGGGCTTCATAGGGTCATAACCTATCATGATGTGAAATGGATTCAGACCCTTGGTCATATTAACTGGACTATTATAGATAAATTTGGCTACGGGCAAAATAGAATCACAGGTGATAAGGCTAACTCTCACTAAACATCGTAAAAGGGTCCCTAAGCTACGATTGACGATTTTAGTCTGCTAATTCATTTGTGGGTGATAGGCGAAGGAAAACTTCAATGTCGTACAAGTCTTCTTCCACAACGTCTTCCATAGACGTCGGTAACCCATGATACTTGAATACTTCTCTAAATAATAGAGTTGTGATATGAAAAGCGTCAGTGGTTTTACAAAAAGGACTGAAATGGGTCATCTTCGAAAAACAGTCCACTACAACAAAGATAGAATTGTGCTTCTTCTGAGTACGAGGGAGCCAGAGTACAAAATTCATACTAATGTCAACTCAGGGTCTGTGAGGGGGTATGGAGGGAAGTGTAAAAACTAGTGGGTTGTCGTGTCCCTTTTGTGGTCTAACAGAATCGACAATGCCTAAAAACCCTTGTGACGTCCATCTTCAGGCTAGGTAAAAAAAGCAGTCCTCAACTAACGCAATAATCTTATTTCAACCAAAGTATCATGCATTGTTGCCCGCGTATAACTCCTAGATAAGTAAATCTCGAAGGAATTCTAGATATACGTAGAGGCGGGAGCCAAAGAAGAGATAATTGTCAAACAATATAACACACCTAGGGTTCAAAGGGATCTCTCATCATCCTACCATAAATGTCGCTAAAATCAGGACACTCTGGGTACTCATACACTAATTGCTCGAAACCAACAACACGGGTGCTCGTGGTATGCAGCAGGCTAATCCGACGACTCAAAGCATCAGTCGGCTTGTTCCTAAGATCTGGTTGGTGTTTGAGGAACGTAATGATAGTCTTGTATAAACTCTACCTCTTTTGCATGACGATGACCTACTTTTCTATGAGTCAAGGTATCAAAGGGCATGATGGTCAGAGTACATAACAAATTCCTCAAGCGGAAGATAGTGATGTCAATATTGAAGTGCATGTGATACAATGTAAAATTTACGATCGTAATTCAAATACTTTTGTTGGGCGTCATTCAACTTCACCCTGAAGTAAGCAATCAGATGACCCTCCTGACTAGGTACTCCACCAATACTAACTCCTAATGCATCACAAGACACCTCAAACGCTATAAAGCTGTGAGACACAAAATAGGGGTGGACGATAGAATCTCCTTAATTTCTTCGAATGCCCGAGTGGTTGCTTTTGTTCATACAAATTCTCCCTGGCGGAGACGGCTCGTAAGAGGGGCCAACCGCTGACAAACCTTACGTATAAGGTGGCAAATCCGTGGAAACTACAAGCCACGTGAATATTTATCGGGATAGGTCACTCAAGAATGGATTTGACCATGTCAAGGTCAACGAATATATCGGACGATGGACGCAGACACAATGTACCCAAGAAAAAGGACAGGTGGATAAGAATGAGCACTTCTTCAAATTGATATATAAATACTTCCTCTAGAGGAGGTCAAATACCAAGCAAATATGGTGCGGATGCTCGGTTCGGCCCTTGCTATATATCAATATGTCATCGAAATATACTACCAGAAACTTGCTCATGTAGGACCCCAGGATCTGCGTATCACCCCATGAACATGTTGGGTGCGTTTGATAATCCAAATGGCAAAACTAGTCGCTGATGCAGACCATCATTGGTCTTGTTGATCGTCTTCTACTTGTCCCTGTCTCTCACTCTACTCTGGTGATACTCATTATGCAGGACGAACTTTAAAATATTTGGGCACCAATCATCGCATCCAAAAGGTCATCGAAGCTAGGTATGGGAAAATGGTATTTCACCACAATCTTATTAATAGCACAACTATCAATATGCATGTGCTAGCTCCAATCCTTATTCAGGGTAAGGAGGGTGAGTACTGCGCATTGACGCAAACTCTCGCCTATGAAACTCTTCTAAAGGAGGTCATCAACATGCCGCTTTAGCTCGGCATGTTCAGCCGGGTTTATGCGATAATGGGGTAAGTTGAGCAAAGATTCCTCTGAGACTAAATCAATCACATGTTGGATGTCTCTCAAAGGAGAGAGCTCCTTGGACATGATATCAGAATAATCATCCAACAAATGACGGACGTCCAGATCAGTAATCAGTGTCTATAGAGGCCTCAGAAACCATGGTGGATGTCATTACATAGATAATCTTCATGTCTAAACTTTCTCAAAAAGTCACCATTCCTCGGGATATGCAAAGGCCTCGAAGACCTTTCACCAATGGACGAGTCGACCTTACCCTTGGTACGGTCTTTAGGTTGAGTCGAAGAGAGAGTAATCTTTCGACCTTTATCAAAGAATATGCATGTGTTTGATCAATCGTAACATAATCATATAACCAAGGCAATCCTAACAATGCGTGTGATACGTCCATTGGGATGATGCAATACCAAACCTTGCCCTGGAAGGACACTAAGCGCATAGAAGCTAGACATCACTAGGTGACCTGGATAATGGACTTGTCCACCCAAAGAACTCGGTAAGGATGTGGATGTGACTCTGTTGTGAGTTGCATACGCCACAGCATTTTCATAGCTACGAAGGTAACACCACTACCACTATCAATGGTGACACCACTCGAGAGGGTCATGGGCTCACGCCACCCAATGAAACACAGGTTCCCTCGACTACATTTATTTTTGACATGTTGAAAAGCGTAGATGTGACCCTCTCGAGTGCTTTTGCAGGGAGGTCATTCTAAAGAGAGATGTCGGAGAGGTCCTTGTGCACCTTGGCACCTCATCTCGCGGCGACACGAGTCGTCAGACAATCCTAAAACTCCACCTCCCTGAGGGCGCGAACCCTCGCGACACCTCGGGCGGTCTTTCGCAGGCATCTGGTAAGTGATTTGTTGCTGGTCTACTGGTTTTTCTTTTTCTTTTTCATCTGTTGAACTGATCTCGCGTTGCTTGTCGCAGCTCCTTCCATTGGGGTAACCGGCCTGGGCGCTCTTCCTTCGAAGTTGCCAGCTCGCTTGGATGCACGCGATCTCGCCTCCAATTCAGCGCCTCCGGCAAGGGGCACCCCCGTCCCCACCCCTGATGTTACCCTGATCGCCGACCAGGTTCAGTTTCTCCCTGGCTTAGGGAAGTCACTCGCACTTCCCCTCGACTCCCCTTTTCAAGGGCGGCCAAGTCCACCCCGCCAACATCTGGGTCATGAGGTCACTGCCTCACGTGGTTAGTCAAAGCACTCGCCCCCTCCTTACGGAGATCAGATCCCACCAATACATTCCTACTACAGGCGGCCTTTGCGTTGTTACTTAGTACACTGGCAGAGCCTCCTAGATGCTGATGACACCTGGATACTATGTGAGTCTAGTCCCTGATTTGATTCCCGGGTTGGAATTTCCCTCGGTAGCTCGTATGATGTTTTGTCTCACATCTCCTACCACCATTACCTTTCATTTTATAATATTTTCAAGTTAGAGCTTTCCCCTTCAGCATGAGGGGAAGTGTTGGAGTTAAGAGATTTGATGAAGGCTCAAATTTAGGCTTTTGGAAAATAATTTATTTTTGATTAAAGAAAATACTTTTAATGAAAATAGAAATTTAGGGTTTTGATTTCAAAAAAAACACGAGGGCCGAGCGGCCAAATCAAATTTTCATGTGCGTAATTTCAACGTAGTCGCTCTGAGCATTGAGAAGTTCGTTAACTTCGCTTGAGTGGTTCTCTCACGCGTTCAATGAGTCGAACCTTCCACGGAACCCACACAACCACAAGCAAAAAATCTACAAACAAATAACCTATGGAATAACGATATTATTAGTAGCGCAAACGTAACGGCAAGCCCATGGATTAATTAAGTGAAACATAATTTCTTACTAATGCGGAGGAGGGAACGAGTTTACCAAGCAAAGCAAAGAGGTTGTAATGTCCTTTCCAAAATCCGTCTGCACTGCGGGAAAGACCCTTCGGTGGTTTGCGAAATTAGGTCAGTGGTTGGATAGGTCAGTCGAAGTCGACAGCACACGGGGCGATTTCCAAACCAACGGAAATCTATGTCGGAGCCGACGATGGCCTAGCAGCGGGCTTCCAGCAACGGCGATGTCGTTGACGTTTGCGAAAAGGGCGTCGGAGCGTGTGCGCGTTCAACGGCAGGGAAGCTTCGGACGGAAGCGGGACAGGGAAGGAGCGGTGATCCTTCGGTTGCAAGTCGCAGTCGAACTGGAAGGCGTTAAAGGATCGGCGTCAGGTATGCAGGTTTCCGCCGGCAATGAACAGAGAACGAAAAAAAAATCGTTTTTTGTTCTGTCTGGTCTGCTTTGTCTCCACTAATGGGGCTTTTAAAAAGACTAAATTTCTCATTATTTCTTTCCAATTTACAATACATGGAATTTCATAAATTTGATTCCTTTTTAAAAAAATGTTTAACTCTAAATGAACCTTCCCACTAATGGATGTGATTTTGAATTTGTAAATTGAAATCTATGCTCATTTAATTAATTTTGGGTTTGCTGCTCTCGTTCTACTACTAGTAATATCGGACCACTTTATTGAAGTCTCAACGGTCGGTCATGTTGATGAGCCAGAAAATAACAAGTACAAAAGAAATAACTAAGTGCATGAAATAAAAGTACAAAAATAAATGCAAAGAGACTATGATTCGTCGCAGGGCGCATCAAGATTTATATTAATATTTAGGTCTTTAAGTCTCTACGGTTTTAGTCCCATGTCATAAGTCCAGGTTTGTGTCCATGCAGCATCCATCAATTACCCCATTGTGGAAGAAAAAAATTGTACCTTCTATTTCTTTTCTTATATTTCAACAATATGCAAATTAAAAACAGTGCATTTCTAAAAGTTCTTTCAAAATGCAAATTGGCACAATGAACCTATGCTTAGAGCATTTGCAGGTTCAATGGGTTTAGCCAGATTGTAACCCTAACCACATAAGACAGTGTGATGAATTATATACATAGAACACAGTGCTCATGCACACACAAATTAACATAAAAACATATTATACAAAGCACAATGAATCGTCAGGATGGAAGAGAGGGTCTATCTACACAATAGAGTTTGAAGAAAAGTTTACATGTTTTAGTTAACAATGAAACATAACATAACCAAATTAAGAGTATTTTTCATACATTCTAGAAGATAGTGATACCTACTCGTATAAAAATTGAATTTCAAGTAAATTAAAACTGCCACATATTTTAATTGAAGCTATATATACATATATATATACAAGCAGTCGTGCACGGGAGACCCCGTGCGGGGCGGCGACATTGGTCTTGGGCGGAGACATTTGTCGGGGGTGGCGACATTTGTCGGGGGCGGCGACATTTGTCGGGGGCGGCGACATTTGTCGGGGGCGGCGACATTGGTCGGGAGCGGCTACAATGATCAGGGGCGGCGACATTGGGCGGGGGCGGCGACATTGGGCGGGGGCGGGGGCGGCGACATTGGGCGGGGGCGGGGGCGGCGACATTGGCGAGGGCGGCAACATTGTCGGGGCGGCGAGTAGGGGAATAAGAAAAAAACATATGCAAATGAGTATGGGAATAAGAAAATTTATGATCAGATGACAAAAAAACCATGCAAATGAGTAGGGGAATAAGAAAAATGAGGGGTATTTTGGCATTAAAAAGTTACATCATGGCTGAGGGGTATTTTGGGAAGAAGAATGTTACACCATGCCTGATTTGGAGTTTGCTTATAGTATAAAGATATATATAATAAGACATTTCGAATATGGGCCAACACACTTACATTAGTGGTCCACAGAACAAAAGGCCTTTTCCCCACAATATCAAGAATAATGTCATTATTGCTCCATTGATAATTGTAGGTACAACCTGAAGGAAAAAATACTGCTTTGTAATGAATGTGCTTGAAAATTAGAATGCAATAAGAAAATATACGTGGTGTGAACATCAGAAAGAAATTACATTAAGTAAATGACCATACAGACCTGTGAATTAGGTAATGGCCTCCCCTTCCAGGGCTTTTGCAACAATAAAAATATAATAGAAGCTAGAACCAAACAACTGAATATGAAGAGTATAACAGAATCTCCTTTTCGGGAAAGGTGGTTGTATAAAGCATAAACAGACCATATTCTCATGAAGTTTCCTAGCACTTGTATTACTTGCAATGGAGCTTGCCTGCAAGAGAAGATTTTGCAGAACATCAAATATAAGTTGTTGCAAGTATCATGGTCTGGTATCAAGAATTTTTGTGATGCTAAGTAGAAAAACTAAGGTGAAAAGTAAATGAGATAAATGAAATCGGTTCTTGAGATTCAACAAAAGTAACCTAATGTTAAATGGATAGAATTAGTGCACAAAACCCAAAATAAAACGAGCTATCTAAAACGACAATAATGACTGATTCTGATTAACAGAAAAATGGGGGAAATGAAAGGAGATAAAATGACTAGAAAAAATGCAAAATAGAAAGTAAACAAAAAAATTGAAATCACACAAAGCCCTACTTGAATAAGACGAGATTTGCTGTCATATAAAGCACAAAGGAGCAAAACAAGATTGTAAATCATATGAAGCGCAAAGGAATTAAGATTTTCTACACAAGGAATATACATCTATTAGAAAAGCCCATGTAAAAAGGCCCATTTAATGGCCTATTTCTCTTCCTCCTTCTTTAGTCCCACATCATGTATAGGATTTATTCTTCTCTCTTCTCTCCTATATATTTGTATTCTCTCCTTGTATTTACATACGGAAATAATACATACAAGCTTTGAGCTCTTTCAACATGGTATCAGAGCCAGGTTCCATCTAGACGCGGACTGCCCCTTCTCTGTCCGCTCGGTCTCCTGCGGACTGCCTCTTCTCTGTCCGCCCAGTCTCCTGCGGACTGCCCCCTCTCTGTCCGCCCGGTCTCCTGCGGACTGCCCCTGCTTCTGTCCGCCCGGACTCGTGCGGACTGTTTTCTGCATCCGCTCCGGTCTCGTGCGGACTGCCCTTCTGATTCCGCTCCTCTTCTCTCCCTCCGTGGTTCCACCCTCCCCAGGCTTCTTATAGCCATCTTCTGCTCTGACTCGTGGGGCCCACCTCTCTCCCTCCGCTCCGGACGATCTTCCTGTCCGCTGCGGGCTCTGCTTGTATCCGCTCGAGCCTCCTTGCTCGCGGACTGCTCCCTCTTGTCCGCTGCGGGCTCCTCTTGTATCCGCTCGAGCCTCTTTGCTCGCGGACTGCTCCCTCTTGTCCGCTGCGGGCTCCGCTTGTATCCGCTCGAGCCTCTTTGCTCGCGGACTGCTCCCTTTAGCTTTTCTCTCTCGCTCGCTGCGAGCTCTGCTTGTATCCGCTCGAGCCTCCTTGCTCGCGGACTGCTCCCTCTAGCTCGCTCCTTCTTTGTCCGCTCGAGCCTCTGCTCGCGGACTCTCTCTCTCCGCCTTCCCTTGCGGACTGCCTCTGTCCGCTGCGGGCTCTGCTTGTGTCCGCTGCTGCGCCCTGCCCCCCGTTCGCCGCGGCCTCTGTCACGGACTGCCCCAGTTCGCCGCAACATCTGACGCGGACTGCTCCTGTTCGCCGCGGCCTCTCTCTACTCGCCGCGGCCTCCAGTCCGCCGCGACCTCCAGTCCGCCGCGACCTCCAGCCGCCGAGACAGCCAGACCGCTGCGGGTTGTTCTCTCCGAGCCCTGCTGCTCTTCCGTCGCCATGTCCTCCAGCGACTCCACTACCGCTCAACCCCCTGCCAGCCACGTAGCTCCTCTCGAACTCCGGGATGAGCTTCGGATTACTACTATTTCTCTCTCTGGCAAGGCTAATTTCATTCCCTGGGTCCACTCTGTCCGCCGGGTCTTACAGGCCAAGGGCCTTGCCCGTCACCTTACCCAGGGACCACCAACTCCGTCTACTGATGATTGGCTCCGCAATGACGGCCGTGTCCAGACCTGGATCCTAAACTCGGTCGAGGGTGAGCCGTACCAGATGATCATGTATCATGAGACTGCTAAAGCCATGTGGGATGAACTTCATTCGCTGTACTCCGGCAAGGACAGCCTTCAACACCTTTTCGACATCCTCACTGATCTTCAAGCCTTGGATGTTGGCAAAGCACTGGACATGACCTCCTTCGTGGCCCGCGCTAAAACTCTCACGGAAGCCTGGATTCAGCACCAGCCCGCGACTACTGATCTCGCTGCCCAACGTGCCCAGAAGGAGGCTGTTTGTATTGCTATGATTATGGCTCGCGTCCCGCCACACCTCCATAGTATTCGAGCTCAGGTTCTGGCTTCACCCGCTACCCCTTCTTTCTCTGATGTCTGCTCGATGTTACTTCGCGTACCACCTCCTCCGGAGGCTCCTGCACCACCCTCGCCGGCTCTTCTTCAGCAGGTCCTTCCTCCTTTACTCCCACAACCCTCCTTTCCTCGGGGTGGTCGTACGGGCTCCCGTGGGCGGGGCCGTGGCGGCCGCGGACGGCCCAAGTGCACCTACTGCGGCCGGGATGGCCATACTGAAGCCGTTTGTCACAAGAAACATGGCTACCCCCCTCGCCCGCCTACTGCTGTTGTTACCGATAGCTCCCCTCCGCCTGGTACGGATCTTGAGGCTCTTCGCCTACAGCTGCAACAACTCCAGGGGTTCCTCAACCCCCCTTCTGCTTCCCATGCCTCCACCTCACATGCAGGTATTGTCTCCACCTCCGCTACAGGTACTGCCTGTCTCTCTTCCAGCTCTCGCTGGATCCTGGACTCGGGAGCCACCCACCACATCACTTCCATACGGCCGCCCCGGTTCTCTGCTGCTGCTCACCCCCCGTCTATTACTGTGGCCAATGGTGCGCTTGTCCCGGTCTCCGGCTGCGCGGACCTCCTCCTTCCTCCCTCTCTCTCTCTACGCTCTGTTCTTTATGTGCCGGCCTCGCCTTTTAATTTACTCTCTGTTGGTCGTCTTACTACTGATATGAATTGCTCTATCACCTTCACCTCTTCTGGTTTTTTGATACAGGATCAGCAGACGCGGATTACCATTGGTAGGGGTCGGCTGCAGAACGGGCTCTACCTCCTCGATGTCTCTCCCACATCCCTTTCCTCCGTTTCCTCGACTGATTGGCACTGTCGGCTTGGGCATGCCCCTCTACCTATCCTCCAGAAGGCGCTTCCAGACATTTCTCTTCCTGCTTTTCAATGTGATTCTTGTATTATTGGCAAACAGCCTCGCTCATCTTTTCCAGCTAATTGTACTAGGAGCTCAGCTCCCTTTGATTTAATACATTCTGATATTTGGGGCCCCTATAAAGTTCCTAGCATTTCTGGTTATCGTTATTTTATAACCTTTATTGATGATTACTCTCGTACTACTTGGTTGTATCTCCTGCATGATCGCTCTGAGCTTCCGCGTGTCTTTCAGGCGTTTGTGTTAGAGACTCGTACGCAATTCTCTACCACCATTAAAACGTTCCGCTCTGATAATGCTCGGGAATACACTAGCCACGAGTTTGCCACTCTCTGCGCAAACTTCGGTATTGTTCACCAGACCTCTTGTCCCTACACCCCTCAACAAAACGGGGTCGCTGAACGCAAGAACCGCCACTTGCTCGATGTGGCTCGCTCTCTCATGCTTCACATGCATGTTCCCAAAGTCTTCTGGAACTTTGCGGTGTCCACTGCATGTTTTCTTATCAACCGTCTCCCCTCTCCCGTTCTCCACAACGCTACCCCCTTTAGCCTTCTTTTTCCCTCCACACCCGCCTTCCCCCTCACCCCCCGGGTTTTCGGCTGTACCTGCTTTGTCCATAAACTGGGCCCCACTCTTGACAAACTGGATCCCCGTGCGGCCAAACACATGTTTGTCGGCTACTCACGTACCCAAAAGGGCTATGTTTGCTACTCCCCGCTCACCCGGAAGGTCTCTGTTTCGGCTGATGTTACTTTCCGGGAGGACCAACCCTTCTTCCCTCCTCCTTTGCCACCACTTCTACCACCACCTCCTCCCACACCCTCCCTTCCCCGGCCGGTGATCCACGTCCACTCACCGACCACCATCCCTCCGCCTCCTGCCACCATTGACCCTCCTCGACCCCCGGTTATTCGGGTCTATGCTCGTCGCCCTCCTCCTCCCGTTGCTCCTCTGCAGTCGGCTTCGACCTCGGCTTCTTCGTGTTCTGCTGCTCCGGTGTCGCTCTACCGCTCATCCAATGGCGGACTATGTTTCTCTCCACCGCCTCTCTCCGCCTCTACAGGCCTTGGCTACTTCGCTCTCCTCGGTCTCTATTCCTACTTCTGTCCAGGACGCTCTTCAACATCCGGGGTGGCGTGCGGCCATGGAAGAAGAGATGGCTGCTCTTTGGGCCAACCAGACTTGGACCCTGGTGCCCCTTCCTCCCGGCCAGAAACCCGTTGGGTGCAAATGGGTTTTCGTCATTAAACATGCTCCTGATGGGACCATTGATCGCCTCAAAGCTCGGTTGGTTGCTCGTGGCTTCACCCAGCAACCAGGGCTGGACTATGACGAGACCTTCTCTCCGGTCGCTAAGCTTAACACGGTCCGCATTCTCCTCTCTGTGGCTGTCCATCGCCAGTGTGCCCTTGTTTCAACTCGACGTCAAGAACGCTTTCCTGAACGGCGACCTTCAGGAAACGGTTTACATGCAACAACCTCCCGGGTTTGAGACCACGGGGGAGTCACGGGTTTGTCATCTTCAAAATCTCTATATGGTCTCAAACAATCCCCTCGGGCATGGTTCGACAAGTTCAGCAAAGCTCTCCGGGATGTTGGCTTCACTCGCAGCTCGGCTGACTTCTCATTGTTTACTCGTCACCAGGCCACTGGTACGGTTCTCTGTGGTATATGTCGACGACATCATTATTACTGGCAGTGACTTGGACGGCATACAGGCCGTTAAGCTACATCTGAGCTCCGTCTTCCAAACTAAAGATCTGGGTCCTCTTCGGTACTTCCTCGGTCTGGAAGTGGCCAGACGGTCAGATGGATTGGTTCTCTCTCAGCGCAAATATTGCCTGGATCTCCTTCATGATGCAGGCTACTCTGGTTGCAAACCTATTAACACTCCA